>JAOXJJ010000481.1:4759507-4786141 GCA_025769935.1 Phoenix roebelenii
ACCATGATCATGAGAATGTAACCTCGGCTAACTTAAGGCATGGGTTTGTGTCATTCATCTCGCATTGCATTGAATTATTGCTAGATCAATACCATGAAAGAGAAAAAGATTGAAACCATTATTTCCAGAAATCTTGACAAAGAAAAAAAGTGAAATTGTTCGCATAGACACATGCAGTTAGATACTTCCAGAAAAAATAGTCAACTCGTTATATTTTCATTCATCAAACCAGTGAAAACATTTAAATAATCATTTAAAATGCCCTTGCACAAACTCGGTACGTCTGATTTTGACTTTCCTCTAATACTTAGATCTCAATCCAGACTATTAACTTCTTATGTTGGATCAAGTCTCTTTTTTCTAAGATCCAATTTAATCCACTTCAATCTAATCAAATTAACTCCACAATTCCCCAACCCAATCGACTAGAATTTGAATCTTAATTCAAAAGGTTTACAACAAAGATATGAAATAATATTCTTGCAATAAAAATTCCATGATTATGTTTTACAAATAATGTATGATAATTCGACGGGCAATTATTGCTCATCAAGAATATCTATGCAGAACCAACCAGTTTCTCTCTTTCATGATCAGCTCATTGCTGAGCTACTATAAGGCAGTGCATCATGCCTTCTTCATGCTCCTTTACTGTTTCGTAGTGTACCCCGCGACTAGATCTTTTGAAGGTGCACTTTGATGGTAGGGCTCATTAGGATCAGGTCTAGGTGCCGGTTTTGAAGGCCGAGGTTTGGTGTTTTACTTCCTTCTCTGTCCCAAACGCTAAGCTTCGAGGTGCATGGAAAGGTTTCTTATATGTTGTTCATTGGTTGCATAGATCAAAAATTTTGAATTGGAAGTGATTCAACCATGTCATTTTCATGGGTAAATGCAGCTATTAATACTAGAGATGCAATTCCTTATCATCAAGTGTCCAAAGATATTTGAAATCTCATGTCGGTTAATGTCTCTATACATGCAAGATGCACATTAATTCTCAGAGAAGGAAACAAAGTTGCTGGTTGGCTGGCCAAAGCCATGCTCTTTCATTGGAGAGTAGCTTTTGTTGGACTGCTGATTACCCTTCGAAGCTCATAGATCTTTTGTTTGCTGATTCTGTTGGTGTTTTCTTATATATAAGTTCAGGCTTCCCCGAAGTTTACCAGAAAAATAATAAAAAAATCACATAATGTTAAAATACGTGATTTTTAATCTTTGTTCATCGATACTGACAAGGGACGCAAACATGCAATTTGTCGTCCATTTTTCCTCCTCAGCACATAACGAAATTGGCAAGGCCTGTACATATTCTATAGAATTTGTAAATTAGGCTGCTAAATATTTATTTTGGTACCTCAAAATGTTCCGTTTCCCCTGGGCATATTCCAAACTGGAAGAATTTCCTGACTTCATATTGGTACCTTAGGGACCTGTTGATAATTCCCACCTTAGCAACGCATACCAACTTACATCGCACTTGTAACTTAGGGATCGCTCATAATAAGTTTAAGTTAACGTGTTTACTTGGGGATATAAGTAATTTTCCCTTCCCAACTGATTATTTCCGTAAATTAGTTTGCAGTCATTTTATGAAACTTGTAACTCAAGGATTTGCAGGTAACCTATATAATTTTCCTACTATTTAACACCTGTTTGGTTCCAGCAAGAATAATCCTTGGTCTCCCGTCTCCCCCGTTCCGCCTTTCTCCGCTTCTTCTCGGCTTCGAACCAGTGATCTTTGTCCAAACCTGGTGCCGTCTCTACCAACTCCGTCCCTTCCCCAAACCCTAGACCATCCACCAGCGATTACACTGCTCCCTTCCATTCACAGAATCCATAAGAACACAAACACGCGCGGGCGCACGCGTAGACACGCGCGCGCGCGCGCACAGAGAGAGAGAGAGAGAGAGAGAGAGAGGAAGCCCGAGGAGACAGTCTTTGATCCGATTCTCCCCGGGACCAGACCAGGCCATCAATTCTTTCCCTTGATCGAAGGTCGTCTCTCTTTGCAAAGCCCGAGGAGAGGAAGCGAAGGAAGAGAAACCATTAATGACCAAAGATAAATGGTCATAATAATCCCCGAAGCATTAAAAACCCCAGCTACCAATCCAACTTGACATAAATGAAGCAACTGGAACCAGCCAAAATAGTTACAGCAAACCAAACTAGAAAGCAAGGTACAGAGGCTGACAAGAAAAAGAAGTCAATTCCCGAACCAACACCCTCGTTCCCCGGTGAGACCAGACCCCACGATTGAAGTCTTGGACCTCATCGGAGAACAAGGGTCACGGCTGGTGCGCTCTTGACTCCCCTCCACCACCTCTCTTCTACTACGACTCAAAATATCCCCTACTGAAACTAGCCAAACTCCTTGTTTTTTCACTTATTACAGACTCCTGCATCCAATGTTCTCATGGAAGCTTTCTTCCTTGCCCTAAACCGGTGGTGATCACCCAAGCCCTGCTATTTCACACTGGAAAGACCAAAATGCCCTTCTGCAATAACTAAATTATTGTCCGCAGGTGAAAAATTTGAAAAACCCACAAGTTTAAGAAAATATGCCTAAAATGATCAGAATGCCCTCAAGATATCAAGGGTATTCTGGTCATTTTAAGATGTTACGACAGTCAGAATTGCTTCTGTTAGGGGGTTTTGTCAAATCCTCACTTGACCCTGAAAACCTTAAAAACAAGAAGGAAAAGAAAATTCACTACATAGATCGGCAGTGGAAACTAAAGGGCAGATTGGTAATTTCAAGTGCGGCCGGCAGGGATCAGGTAACTCGAGCCACGGTCCTTTCCATGACTACTGTTGCAGCGAGGCGATGACCGTGTCGACCTTGGCCCCGGCACCGAGAGCGGCGGTGATCTGGTGCACAGCGTTACCGAGGTGGTTGTTGATGGCGGTGACGCTCGACAAATTAAGCTTTGCAGACGGGACCGCGCTCGCCAGAACCTGCATGCCGACTGTAAGGAGACAACCGATGGCGGACCCATCGCCAGTGGCACCGACTTCAGTCGTAGGAGGGGGTGCATTGGTGACGCCGGTGGCCGGTGGGCTGGGAGGTGAGATGACAAAGCCGGTAGGGAGGAGGGGGATGAAGGATGGGTCTTCTCCACTCATTGCAACTTGGACGGCATCGACATCGATGGTAGCATACACCACGAGGCTGCCGCCGGAAGGATGGGTGCTGCTCTCTTGCAGCAGGAGCTCCACGTTCTGGGATGAGTTGCTTGCAGCCTAACGTCCATGCGAACCCGTGCATGCAAAAATACGATTAGGAAAGCATGAGGTTTAGATTAGTATATCTCAAATGAAAGTTTTGACTTAGCATGAAATGTGTGCGCGCGAGTAAATGGTGCCGGCTCGTAGGTGACTTTGATCACTCGGACACGCACACCACACACACACACACACACACACACACACACACAGAGAAACGCACTGAATGTTGTTTAAATTTAAATGCATGCGTGTCAACGTAACAAGGGAGAAATGCATAACTGCTGCTTCTTTTCTGACATAAACGGAGTAATGTACTTTTCAGGAAGGAAGAACGTAACATCTCAAGTGATGGAAAGAAAATAAGTTTAATAAGGACCAGAATCAAAGGATAACTAAGTTTCATTTCGTAGCAGAAAGAATAAAGGAAAATGTTTTTTGTTTTATGTTTTGCTTAAGGATGGAAGCAGAAAGGTTTATGGGCAACAAGATCAGGAAGTTGAAAATTGGCTAGACAGCTAGCGCTAGCTGAGTGAGACTTTCAGAACTCATTCAACGAGGCATCATTGACAGCTCATGCTGCCACAGCCTTCTGTCCATCATTATGGGGTAAACAATAAATGCCACAGTAAAAGCTATTTAAGATAAATGTAGCTTTTTGTTTTGGATATCATGACCACTTCTCAATTCGAATAAATGAGGTGAACAAGGCTATCGCCCCAACAGTATCACAGAAGTAAATATAATTATTTTATTTCAAAACAACGGTTATATATGTATGTATGTATGTATTAATCTCAGTATTTGTATTCTTTTTAACAACCACAATTTTTGGATCTGTTTAAGTTTGCTTCTCTGCAGTCCATATAATAAAAATCATAGAAGGTAACTTCAGAGATGTTTCAAGGAAAAGAAAAAAAAATCAAGGAAAAAGAATATGATGTTCTTTTCTTCATGAGGTATAAAGGATGAATGGTTGAGGCATGAAAAGATTTCAGGTGTTTGAAGCAACTTTGATAAAACCCTAATCAATTATATGCATCCAAGAATTTTACAAACTTGGTATATCAAAGGAAAAGAAAGAAAAAAATGGAAAAAATGGGGATATATAAAAGAAAATAAGAAAAAAAAAACATGATGCCTTCTTTTTTTTTATTTTGAATATAAATATTTATGCTCCTAAGGGACTTAATTTTTATGTTTGGCATTTTTTAGTGACATATTGACGCGGGCATGAGCCAGTCCCAACGTAAGTTACTTAGCTTTCTGTAAGAGTATTAAAGAAAAGTAGGGTTTAACTTTTCAACTTCATATTTTCACACTGAAGTTTAGCACTTCAAGTTCCTTGTAGGGATCACAAGAATATAAATTTCTTCGTATACTATTTATCCTCGAAGGATGCAGCACGTGATACTTATGTAAAATTACCATGAAATTAGCAAAACTATGTGTTGTCAAGGAGATCATGAAGAATGTGCATGCACACTCTCTTTTTTCCGCTTCTTAGACCAAGGAAAAACATAACACTATACATGACTCAAAAAAAAAAAAAAAAACCTGAACTAGCATCCGATCTTATTACAAGTTACTGGTTTTCAGGCCTTAAACATGGTAGAATCCAAGTAGAACTGATTTAAAAAGATGACCCTAGCAAGAATTGGACTTGAATATTATAAAAGATTTGAAGGAAACATTAGGATGGTTAAGTAGGACCAATATTTTCATCCTCATTTTATGGAATAATGATTAGGCAATTGTCTTAGTTTATGTTCTATGAAGCCTTTTTTGTTAGTAAAATGATATATTTCCAATCACAACATGTTGCATGAGGGATGTGCAAACTCACATTTATGCGCAGAAGAGAGACACAATTTCTTGGATGAGAGCCATTTGCAATGTGAGCCACCTCATGGTACGAGTTTCCATTGGAAAGAACGTCAAGCTGCAAAGCGAACTCATGCCTTATGACTGTTACGAATGTAAAAGTAAATAATTTAAGTCGAAAGCAAACCATGGAGATTATTATCGTATACCTGAGATCTGCGCTGCTCATCCGTTAAAAGATCAAAGACTTGCTGATGAGAAAATGGAAGCCATGTTGTAGAAACTGCAGTAAGAATTACACCATTTGGCTGGCCTGGTTCTGTATTCTTTCTAGTGGTTACCCTAATTGTGTCATCAGAAGAATCAGACAATGCTGTCCAAGATTGGACTCCAGTGGTACTGATGTTAGCACACAAGGTTCTTATCATTCTCTGTGATAGCTTCATCATATTCTTTCTTGCCTCTGGGGAGGGAATAACTGAATCCAGGACATACAAGAGATTATTGTACTATAGTTTATCATAAAACACCAGCAGATGAATATGTCAACATGTACTAAATACAGATTTAATCAGAGTGTAAGCCTTAAAGGATGAGCACCTCCAAGATCAGAGATGTTTCTTGCCATGAGGCTTGCAAGCCGCTCGCATTGTCGTTGCAAGATTGAGACCCAACGTGTTGCTCCGAATGCCATCCCACTGCTAACAAATTGATCAAAAATCCGATGCATTGGCTTGTCCTCTACCTCTGCATGTTCTACCCATATCACCTGTACAATCAAGTTGGAATAAGCAAACAGGGCTGCGAGAGATACTTCTCAATAGCTCTTATCTTTTTGTAATGTCTTACAGGTACAAAAAAAACATTAGGGTTCTATTACGCAAAAAACATAAAAAACATTAGGGTTGGTACTTTTTGGATGGGATTCCCCTCCCTCCTTTATATAAGAAAAAAAGCCATAAGGGTTGATATAATCAAAGATATCAAGCGTTTGTATTGTACTCCAATTTCATATATACTACGCATATCCAATTCTTTAGGTTAAAAGAAATGATAAACATGAGTAATAAATACAAAATAGTGTAAAAAGTATCAAAGACAAGGCAGATCATGTTTCATGATTCAATTGTGTCAAAAATCTTGTGGACTATTATGTTTTGATCCAAATTATGCAGATGGCAGTTAACTAAAGAACAACTATACAGTTCTTTCCCCCAAGCTTTAGACTTTATGTGGCATGACTTGGGAAATTTTGAACTAATTTCTCTTTCGATGTGATCTAAATAACGTTAACAGCGATATAAATGGTTTGCATTTATTTCTAATTCTCTAACATTTAGTAAGATCTTCTGAAGGAAAAAAGAAAGCTTTACCTGATACACCAATGGTCAACAGAACTAGACCTTTTCATACATGTGTAATAATAAAAACAATTTCCAGTCTAGGTGAAAAGCTTTCATACCAGTAAGTCACCCATCTCTTTTACAAGTTATTGATTTTTGATTCCTTAAAACCAATCTGGCATGGTCATCGCCATAAACGGCAAGCCCACTGTTATTTCAGAGATTTTTTTTGGGTACAATATTACGGAGATTTAAAAGCGGTCTTCTAATTAAGTAGATGATGTGCTTGTAAACAATCTTTCTCCAATTATGGCGACCAACACTATTTAGCTCAATGAAACGAAAATGGGAAATCCTACCTGTGGATGATTTTTAATATCAAAGATCTAGGGTCTTCAGTTATTTCCATTTATAATTGCTGATGACATGTTTACTTCAACTTCAATTGAACTGAGTGATGTATGCATGCATGGAACTGTGGTTGATTTAATTATTTATTTATTCTTTGTTGGGGTTTGGTTGGGATGGTGTGGGCGGGGAGGGGACCTAGTTTCTATCAAAATTAATTTGATAGCATATCTTTTTTTGTACATATAAGGATACTCTTTCACTCAGATGATTGCAATGAAATTTGATTTCTTATTTGACGATGGAAACTAGTCATACCAAAGACTTCATCCTGAGAATACTAGATATTTGCACTAGCTAACCATAGGCTCAGGCAACCATAAGCGTAGCTTTTTATCATCACTGATGTGAATATTAATTTACCGAAGATCAAGTAATGTATCCCCTTTATTATGATATAAGTACCTCATAGATAGTTAGACATGGCCATATCATGATTGTGACAAGATTATATGGGAAAAATTGCCTGTGCTCCATTTGCAACATTGCATGTACTTCTTTTTAAGTATTATTGCACGCATGTCTGCTTTATACTTGGTATAAAAACGTATGCACTACCAAAAGCACCACAGTTTTGAGTAACCACATACTTCGCATGTGAATGAACACTATCACTGTCTACTTTCTATAGCAAAATCAAATATTTCAATCTTGTGAACACATAGATATAAGGCTTTCAGTTGACCACATATTCTTTCACACGTGTACCGTCTTAGGCCTTAATTCTGCAAGTTTATAGAGTACAAAGTTCTTATGATCGCCTATCTAAAGACGGAAGCTGCAAGACATACCTTAGAGTACCCATTGGGCATATCTTGGATGACGCAGCCAGAGGGCCGTCTCCTGTACCGCGGGAATGGCACATCAAGGCTATCATGGAAGCCATCGACAGGGAAATCAACAATCGCCCACGTCCCCTCCTCTGAATTCTGATGGCAATACCGGAAGAAGTACGCTTCGCGTGAAGCCACCAAGGGAGAAGGGAAATGCAGCTCTGCTTGCATCTGCCCATGAGTACAAGATGCATGAACATCGAAAGATAATTAGCCCAGAAGGCTTATTGCGAAGTATAAATCCATCAAGGCCGTAATGGGTTCCTACCAGATGGAGGGATCCATTGCCATGGCCAGAGATTCCGGCAGTTATAATCTGAACAGTTCTAGCCTTAGAAACGATCGAAGGAAATAGTTCCATCCATTTGTTCTAAAAAACATCATGCAGCATGGAAAATTAGACATCATTACACATGAGCCAAGATATATCCCAAAGAAGAAGAAGAAGAAGAACAATGAAAAGAACGCTAGTGTAGGTTAAACTTACAGCATCTAAGAAGGCATCCACCAATGTGATGCTATTCATTATGACTAATGCAGAATCCCGGGTAGCTTCAGTCCTAAAATCGCCATTCTGGTGTTGCTTCAAATCCATTGGCCAATGAAACGTCCTCGTGTATTCTTCCAAGTCTAGGACCTCCTTAGCAATGCTGCCATTTCGAACCCAGAGCGGCTCATTGGTGTGGCACATTCTAAGGAGCTGGTCCGCGGCAGTCATTGTTAGATCGAGCACCGATGGCTTGTCCTGGTCCATGATGAGTGTGCCGGAGAAAGGCTGGTGGCCATCAGAGATAGGAGGCACAGGGATCATGTCAGCGCAACTCACAATGGGGGGCTCGTTGAAGTGCCTTGAGTATATGCCCATGTCAAGGTCCAGAGACGGAAGCAGGAGCGGCGCCGGCCCCAATGGCTGCACTGGCCGGCTGCCATATCGTGATGTGATGCAAGATAAACGCTCCAGCTGCAGATGGAAGAAATATATGATCATATGTACTTCACGAACTCATTATCCATGGATATTCGGACCTTTCGGGGTTTTAGGATTTAGAAACTTAGAATTGATCGGTAGTTAGCACAAAACACAACGGATTATAATAGAGTACTGAAGAATAAGTGGTAAAGGATTGATGGTGCTAAGATCATCACTATTACTCGTTTCTCTCTCTCTATCCATCCATCCATCCATCTATCTAACTATCTATCTACCGGTTTTAAGGTCAAATGATAACAGATTAAATACAGCAGAGAATAGATAAGTTATGTGCTGATTATAGAAGTAAAAGAGCAGGAGATAAATAAAGGAGAAAACCCTCTGGTCAAACAGATCACTGTTTAACGTGGACAGCTGACGGCATCCAACGACTCCAGAGACCAAACATGAGTCCTGGATCCTCTCAAGTTGGTGAACTGGAAAGTCAAGTTGGGCAATCATGACCGTCCGTATATTGTGCGACGGCCATGACGCAGTGGGACCGTGAACTGCACGGGTCTCCCACCCCGGCACATCGGTCGACTCCACCATGCAGCCGGAGCACATGCACGTGCACGAGCAGCGCGGAAGGAAGCTCCAATGTTGACCAGAAAAGCCTCTGGCACACGTGTCAGAGCACGCCGCACGTGTTTTAGAATAGGATAGGATATGCGATTTGGGAGGGGGCGGATTCCAGGGGTCTGGTATTACCTCGTCCTTGAGGCGGGCATTCTCGATCCGGAGGTGCTGCTCATCGAAGGACATCTCGCCGAGGATGGCCGGGCCGCCGCAGTTGGGGCAGACGACGTTCCGGATCGCTGCCTGGAGACGAAAATTCTCGTTCTTTAGGCTCTCGTTCTCGGCCCGGAGAAGCACATTGTCCTGCCGATCTTGGTGCGCCTTTCGTTTTGCACACCACCACCACAATCAGTGACCAAAACAATAATTAAACTTCTCCTTATTTCACACGTATGGGACACACGTGTTACGATAGTTTTAAATATACATATGCATATGTGTGTGTGTATATATATTTATGTGTATATATATATATATATATATATGAAATAAAAAAAAGGAGTGTGATAAATAATGGTGGGTGGAGGAGTTGCTAAGTTAAGTACCTTCATCTGGGTCCGGCGGTTTTGGAACCAGAATTTGACTTGGCGGGGTTTAAGGCCAAGTTCCTGGCTTAGTTTCAGCCGCTGCTTGTCGTCTGGGTGCGGACATTCCTTAAATAACCTATGTTTAACATTATTGCAAATCTTGAGAAACGGAAAATTAAAAAATAACCGCAGTTCTTCTTTTGTTTTGGAAGGAAAAAAACTTTCTAAAATCTGTGAGAAAAAGAGGGGGGAAATGGAAATGGTGGTGGAAATCTCACGCTTCCATTGCTTGAATCTGACGAGAGGTGTGACGGTGGTAGCGCTTCTTCTTCGCCGGCGGTTGCAGCTGCTGCTGCTGCTGCTGCTGCTCATTATCTTGCTCCTCGCCGCAGCTGATTCCGTCCACGTGTCCACTCCCCGACCCGCTCTCCATCTCCTCTTCCTTGCCTCCTCCTCTTCCCATCACCATCGCCCCCTCCTCCTTCTGCAGTACATCGGAAACCGCCATGCTTACACTCCTCCCTCGCGACGACTTACCGTTTTAGAAGATTATGGAAGAGGAAGGAAGAGTTACTCACCGGGACTATGGCAGGGAAGGAGTGGAAGGGCATGTTGCTCATGAAACTGAAGCTAGGGTTTTGGATCGGCGATGAAAAGAGCGAATCGGGGGAAACAGCGTTCGCTCCGCCGCCTCCTCCCACCATTGACGACAGCACCTGGCAATCTCCATACATCCTTACTTCCCTCCTACCAGATCCCAACTCCTCTTCCCCCCTAAAAAAAATGACCCAGAATATTAATCTTCCCTTATGTTACACTAACAATATTCTTCCCATCGCCGCCGCTGTCCCGTCCGGAACTTGACCCGAATCAGACAAAGAACACAGAGAAGAAGAGATAGTGAAATAAGACCAAGAGAAAAAGAAAAAAAAGGGAGAGATCTGGGATGCGCTTCCAAGAGAAAGAAATATAAAATAGAAGGAAACAAAAGGGAAAGAGAGAGAAGGGGAAGGAGTGACGAGTGGAAAAAATAAATACCGCGGTGGTGTTTTTCGGGAAATGGGGTACCGGAGGGGAAGCCCTTATTCTTCCTCTACTTCTCCCTCGGTCGCCTGCTTTCTTTCTTGCAGACCGACAACCCTTTGGTTTCTTTCTGTCTTCTCTCTCCGTCCTCTATATTTCCTTCTTCTCAAAGGCAAAGGCAAAGGCAAAGGCAATGGCAATGGCAAAGGCAAAGGCAAAGGCAAAGGCAGTCCCCTTTCTTTCTCTCTCTCTATATTCCTTCTCTATTTCTCTCTTCCCATCCCTCAGTTTGCCATCACATTTACTAGGTAATTACTAGTTTTTTACCGTACGGGGTAAATGCGACTTTAACTAGGCGGGGACAGGAAACGATCCTCCGCCGGAGAATCCGCCCCCGAGAGAAACCGCCACGTGGCAGTGGGCGGAGGAAGGTTTATTCGGGTGACCGCCACCACCGCCAGTGCCCAAAGTCAAACCCCCTCGGCTTCTTTCCGGCTTTGCTCTCAAAGACTTCCTTTCTCATGGTCTTCTTCTCCGCCATCCTAGAGAGAGAAAACGTCCATTGATTGAACGGGCAGGATTGTTCGACTGGCTCGAGAGCACTGGTTTAGTAGAGAGAGAAACCATCAAGGTGGAGATCCATGGTGTCTTCTAATATAAACGGCTCAACTGAGTAGAAATGTCAGCTTTAAGTTCCTAAGTATAACTGTTTGGTGGAACATTTTTTTTTTCTTGGGTTTGAAATAGACAGACGTTATCTTTGGATCTTTGACCGCTGAAAAAACATGTAACTGATTGGCTGCTAATTTGTCGGTTTATCATCGTGATCACGTAGAATATGCCCCTTTCTCTTTTTTTTTTTTACCTTTTTTTTTTCAAACCTGGATAGCCGCATGTTTGAGATCAAAAGGCGATTAATCTAAAAATTTATCAATCCAAATCTAATTTATTTATTAAAGAGATTAAAAATTTAAGTCTGATTTATTTATTAAATAGATAATCTAGTTAGATCCCCATAATCTATTTATTAAATAAGTGAAGTCAGATAAAACAGACTAAACAGATTAAATGAGTTTTTATCAAATTAAATATATTTAAAAAATGTTAAAAAAATAAATAGATCGGATTAAATAGAATAAAAATAGAGTAAATATATTATAAATGGATTAAATAGATCAAATCATAATTTGATCAAATTATTAAATAGATTAAAGATCTAAATTTGGATCTCACCTATCTAATAAAAAAAGTATAAATAAGTTGCCTCATTTATGATCTAAATTTATTTATGTCAAATTCAAAACTACTTAAAATAGTTCTTTACAAATCAGGTCATAAATTGCCGCCTGGAGTTCCAATTAAGATCTATCTATTTCCATCATATAATATTATATTGGAATTTACAAGATGTCAGTATTGAATTTTCTTCTCGACAAAAACAATCTCGCCATAACAAATTCAGAAACTAGGGTGCAGTGAAGGAAGATGTTGGTACATCATTTAATATGACAAGTCTAATAGAATAGCGAATGTGTTGCACCTCTTCATCATATCTACATTTATTGAATTCTTTTTAAACCAAATTGATATCATGTCTATGAAAAGAAAAGGATATATTGGTCGGTTTATAAAGCTTATCACATAAAATGATCCACCTAACAATGCCATGTGATGAAATATACTTTACAAGAATAATTATGCCAATAAATTCCCATCAAGTTGTTCTGCAAAAACACTAAAACAACTAACTTGAACAATATTATCATATTAATGGATGTAGTTCCATGTATTATTATGTCTGGTGGCATTAATCCAACTAGACAAAAGCTTCTAAATGCTCCTAGACAATTCCGCGGGCTCCACTCCTTTTTGTGGTCCAACAGTCTACACTCCTCTAATATAAGTTTAACTTAAAACCTTTTATACCTCGATTCTTCTAACCTTCTCCTTTTTTAAGAACTCTAACGGTGGAACTTAATTTGAAACAAAGAACAACATTTGGGAGCAAACTTTCAATACCAAAAATAGATTTTACTAGTATTATGTCGGGCTCATCCATCCATCTCATGGTAGGAACATACATTATAAAGCCTAGCAAAGAAAATATAAACCAGACTTGGTCGATTGATCGGCTTGGAATGGCCTGAAGGCTCATGCAGGATCCGAACAGGACAGAGCCCTGCTCAAACAAAGAAAGGAGAAGGACTCCTCCTTCTTAGACTCTGTCAAAGATTAAGGAACCCTAGTCTCCGCTCTATATAAGGACTTCCCACCTCACATTCGAGCACCACCGACGATCACTGACCACTGTCATCCCTTTCTTTCCCTTTTTGCTCTTGATCACTGGTTTACTCTCACTATGCCTGCTAGAAATCAAGGCTAAAAAATGCCACCAGAGCTAAGGTAAAGCCACGACCTTTCTCCTCTTTACTTTCTCTTCTCTCCACGGCCTCAAACCATCGCCACTAGCGAAGAAATTCTTCGAAAATCAGTTGAACTTCACTTCCCTTTTTTTTCCGATTTATTTTTCTCTTTTTCGGGCATCTCCACAGTTGGTGTTTATTATCGAGGCCTTCACTCCCTTCTCTGCATTGGCCCCTAGTTAACATCGAAACTCCAGCCACCACCAAGTAGATTGGAGCCTGAATTTAATCATACCAAAGAACCCCCTGCTCATCTCTTGGTGGTATGGCCGTAATGTCTCGGATTTAAGAAATGACGTGCATAACTAATATATAAAAAAATAACATAAACTCTTGATCCTACTTGTCAATTTTTTTATGTTGAGAATATCTCTCTTATTAGCTTAAAAGTACATTACTTCATTAATTTTATTACCGCAAACTAGAGGCGCGGCACCTCATCCTTTTCTAATTAGATCGAATCTTTTTTGTGAAATTCCTAAATAAATTAGACTTTATATATTCCTCTAAGTCGACTCCCAAACCACTATTATATTTGGCTCTTAAGTACATTGTGCTCTATTACTTGTTCTTCTTTTTCTTTCCATTAATTTGTATTGCACGCGCCCAATAGTTAATAAATGGAAGAGTATCCCTTAAAAATGGTGTATGCTCTCATGCGCTCCCGCAAGGTTTCACTTCCCTTTTAAAAAAACACTCTTCTTTTACTAAAACATTCCAAATAATCATAGTTGATGGAATCACAATCATTCTTGAGAAACCCTTCCTCTTAAGTCTTAAATAAAGCACATGTATTGCATATTAATTTGCATGTATAGAGAACTGTTAGATTTTTAATCATACTGTCATTTAGAAAACTGTAAGAATTCTCTTGAGCTCTTCAACCTTTTTTCTTGGATCACTTTGAAATTCTTTCCATGAACGATAGTTGTTAGCCTTTAGGACATTATCATACATTTTCCCCTAGCGTGCCTGCAAGCACAAAGAAATCCCGTATGATGAGAGTTTAAAATACGTATTAAAAGTTAATTTCCACCCCCCTCCTCTCTCTCTCTCTCTCTCTCTCTCTCTCTCTCTCTCTCTCTCTCTCAAGTTCCCAACCAGCCAATTCTGTCCTAATTTTTCTTAATATACTGAATTAAATACATTATCTGATCTCTAAATCTATAACAAGTGTTGCCACGCCATGGCTGAATCTTCAGAAATCAAGGTACAAATAAACAATTTTAATAACATGTGTTACAATGAACTAAGACTTGTACCAGTAGTTGCACCTTTCTTCTCAGCAAAGCTAAAGATTCTAGGTTCAGGTTTTTTTTAAATAAAATCACTCCTTTATTAAAATTTAAACGAAAATGCAAATAGCTGAAGCTTAAGAAAGCTTTAGCAGAGAAAAACGAAAGGAAAAAAAAAATAAAACAGAAAGAGCCAAAGCCAAAGAAAGCTTCGACAGGAAAGAGGAAAGAAAAGAACAAAATAAAATCAATTCTCGATGGTGCATCCGGAAACTCTAGACCTGGTTAATTATAGTATAGATGGGTCCCCATCCTATCTCTCTCTATTACAAAAAAAAAAAAGGCCTTACGTATTTTCTTGCCTTTTCCTCCATTTCATTTATGGTATAGATTCATATTCTAGAAGCTCATTAAATCGTTGAGCAGATTTTAATCTACTTTACTCTTTCTGTGGGAATGGCCATATTTTCCTTTATTGCTTGATGTACTTATGTTGTGGAACTATGATATTTGTCCAAAGGCTTGGGATGCAGACAATTAGTCTCCACATTGAATCCCTAACTAGATAATTTATGTCCAACATTATTACCTGGTTAGTCATATGTAGGTTATAAAAGCAGATATGCAAATCTATTCTACATTTAAGGTTTAGCAAATTATATAGATTGGTGTAGAATTAAGTGATCATCCAAATCATGGTTGTCGCATGATTTGGACTTTAAGATCCCCTCAACAGTACCAGTTATGCATGACCACTTGAAAGAACTGAATTATATCCAGCTAAACAATAGTCCTCGATAGCATACCTTCAATAACAGCAAGTCAGGTCGAATATATGGATGTTGGTATTGCCATCCTTGCAACTGTGACATACAACTATACCCTTAGCTCTTTTCTCCCGGTAAGTTTCTAAAACCTTGCTTATCAGATGATGCCATTGTGTCGTTGTCATAACCTATATTTTTGGGCTTGTGGGTCGGCCCGAAGAGGCCATACGCAAGCCAATTGCACCCAACCCAGTTTTCATGGGCTTGTGGGCCGGCCTGAAGAGGCTAGGTCCATCACAACTGTGCACAGTGGCAGAGGAGAGATTCCGGTGGAAGTCTTCTTCTGCCCCCGATTCTGGCGGATGGGGACTCCCTGAAGACAATATGAATTCGACTCAAACTCTAGGATCTCGTCTATTTAACTCTCCTCCTCCTCCACCTTTGATTTTCACCACCAAAATCACCGAGAATCACTGTCGATTCCGAGTCTTCTTCTCCGAGTCTCCACCTTGATTCCTCGTCAGAAACATCGTCGGACCGAGGTGAGTGTTGTCTGCTTTCCTCTTCGTCTTTTTCTAGATTTATAGCCGCTATTCATGGTCTTTTGGGATGGCAAATCACCAGATTTTCATCCGAAATAGGAGTGCCTTGTTTTGGCTTCTTCCGAGTTTCACCTCCACTGGCCGCCAGGATTAGCTGAGCTTCACCACCTTCCAAGAGCTCTGAGATCATGTGGCCATCGGTCAGGGAGATCGGCTGTGATCTAGGCCAAGTTCTCCCATGATTTTCTTGGTTCTTCCTCTTTTCTTCCTTGTATTGGCCGACTACCATCACCGGTTGTTTTGCGGCTGAAGGCCGCCCACGAAAGCCATCGCCTTGGCCTCTCACCCCTATTTCGAGAAGGAAGGGAGAGAATGGTTCTCCCCTATTTTGGAGAAGAAAAGAGTATTCTCTCTCTTCTCTCTCTCCTCGCTCTCTTGATTTCTCTCTTTGTTTCACTCTTTTTGCATGATTCTATGGACCGAGTTAGAGGGTCCCAAATATTTTTTATTGTGGATCTATGTTGACCCCACTAGAGAATTTTGGACCAGTGTCGCTGCGACCATCCATTGCATTAGCGTTACCCCAACCATTGTCAAGCACTGCTAGACTCTAATATTATTAGTCCTTATTGTGTAATCTGTACCATAGTCTGATTCTTATTTTATGATTTGACTGGTTGGATTGGCCGGAGCAGGCCGACTTGGATCGTCAGACACTGCTATTTAGTCGATCTTGTCCGTCCTACACCCGACCGTTGTTAGCTACTATTGGACCCATAATTAATAACTCTTGTTCTATTACCTTTTTCTTGATTGAATATATGTTTCTTAATCAAATGGATTGAGTTACCTGTGATAATCGATTCGAACAATTGGGCATTGTCATCTAGCAGGCCGACTCAGATCATCGGATGTTGCTACCTAATCGACCCTCTCATTCTGCACCCGACCGTTGTCAACTACCATTGGACCCATAATTGATAACCCCAATCTATTACCTTTTTTTTGACTTGATATATATTTCTTGATCTGATGGATTAAGTTACGTTGTGCTGACCAATTTGAACAATTGGGCATTGTCATCTAGCTGGCCTCGTTTATGTTCCTATATTAACTATTTTTATAATCAACCTTGGTTTTGTATGGGGCTGGAATCGTTTGAAAAGAAAAAAGTCCAAAAAAATTCTACACTCTAGTTTCTAAATTTAGGTTAAGGCGTTGACCCTTTATTTTAATTAAAAGAGAATAAAGAATATGGGTAATTCAAATATTAGAACTCTAAAATTAGGTGATTACTGAATAATTGAATTATTGATATGGCAAGTGATTGATAAGGGATAGGTTAGTGTTATTTTAAATTGATTGAACATATTAGGTGTGGATTGGTAGCATTGTTGTTGTGTTGGATTGCGATAGAGGTAAGAATCTTTATACTCGGTCACCATATATATGTGTGTGTGTTTATTAGTTTCTACCGCTAGATTTGCATTGTGAGATTTGCATCGATAGATTTAGTTTAGCATGTGATGATTTATTTCCAATACAAATATATTCATATGGTTATTATATATATTAGATATTAAGAACATGATTATGTGAACAAAGATATCTTAAATTTGAAGAAAAATTATTGTATAAGTGGTAACTAATCTGACAAGAATAATATATAAATTAAATACACAAGATATGGTTTGGACTAATCTCGTCATGGGATAGCGCCTTTGGACTAACGTGCTAGGATAGCCTCCACGAGCTTATGCGTAAGATAGCCTTCATAGACTTAAGCATGGTATAGCACCCATAGGCTAACGCATGGGGATTACCTCCACGGGTATAAATATGGTATAGCGCCAATAGACTAACGCATGGGGATAGCCTCCACGGGCTTATGCATGAAATTTTGTAAATCTTAGACTGAGTTATAATTTTGGTTAGTCCAAAGCTGGAAGTTAATCAATGAGAAATATGGAAATCAAATTAATGAGAAACAGAAGAAATGACATAAAAAATTATTATTGAACAAATGGTTATATATATATATATGTGTATATATGTATGTATGTATGCATGCATGCATGCATGCATGCAATATGCTTTTTTGAAAATATGATAATGAGAACTTATGTGAAGATTATTTGTACGAGCTTTTCAAGTATTGATATGATATTCATTTTATCTTGTATTGCTAATTAATTATTTTTTAATTATTTATGGTGTAGAGGTGTACTGGGCAGTAAAGCTCACAACCTTCTTTTCAATTTTTTTTAAGAGTTGCAGGTTGCAAGTGGCTTAATACTTGGCTATGGTTGCTTGGATATGGTTGAGATCATATGAAAAATGAATGAATGGATAGAGCATCACTGATATTGGTTAAATGGTTAAATTTTGTAATTGGACCAGTTTTATTGCTCATTATGACTTGAGGTCATCATTGTTTAGTAATTTTGAGATTGTGATGAATTTTTCAGGCCTAACATATTCTCTAGAGCCATGCCCTAGAAAGTGTACAGCCGTGTTACGTACCTAGATCTGGATGTTGGGTTAGAGGCGTCACAATCATCACATGATTAAATATTCTTAATTTATAATGCAAGAGAGCTCAAAATGGATGGAGATGATCATTTCGGGAAGCAAGGTCATATTAGCTGTATTATAAGACAAACATGCTTTCCTTGATGATAAATGCCAGAGCTTTCATGCCTGTGATCTCTAATTCTCTAACACCACCTACCTTACTTAATGTTTCAGATAGTAACTCCATGTTCTGAATCTGGATATGGTGGTGGTTGATTAATGCATGCAATATTCATGAATAGTCCGGCCTGTGTATTATTTATTAAACTGCGTTGCATTCTCTTTCATACATGTTACTTACAAAGTCCACTGCACTGGGGGTCGTGGGCCATTCTACATTGCTTCACAGAATCCGACATAAAAATGGTGAACAGTGCGGTTCCAATTTTTGAAGATTTCGTCATATGATGCGGTGTATTTCTTTGACATTTTTCTTGCTACTTGGCAACCAGCAGCTTTCAGCTGCGGTAGACCAGTTGCTGATTAGTGTGAGGAGACCACCTCTGTGGAGCATGTTGAGAAAGACGACGTTGGGTACGTTAGCAAAAATGTCTATTAATTCGAATTAAATAGGACCAATGAAATGTTTTCCATAAGATTAGCTGAAATGCTTTTCATGATACTAATGATAGACTTTACAAAAAAAACAGAAGGAAGAACAAAGGCTTACCTGTACCATCACAACCTCACAGGAGGAGCTAGATAGACTGATTTGGGAGCCGACGGGCAGGTCGAGAGTACGTGCTAGAGATCTTCATGCATGGATTGGCAAAGAGCCAGGCAGACAGATCGATGCGGGTTGGATATGGAGGATGAGGGTGCATCCTCATGTGGCGCTCTTCCTTTGAAAGATAGCATGGAGCTGTCTTCCGACCAGGAACATGCTGGTTAGACGGAGGACGAGGATAACCCAGTATTGCAAGGTATGCCCAGATATCGAGAAATCCATTTGTCATGTCTTACTTCATTGTCCTAAGGTTGTACAGATTTGGAGCTATTTATCTGCGCCTTTACCCTCGAGGTGGGAGTCAGTGGAGGACTTATTACTGTTCTTGAGAAACTCCTCTCGGAGGCCTAGCAAAGCCGAGCTACGGATACAAATTTCTAGGAAGAGGATGCCTAGAAAAGTACTTTTGGCATGTTTGGTTGACCATGGGAAAGTGACAAATTTTTAAAATGCTTATGTTTGGTTAGCCATCCACTTTTCTGGAAAAGTTATGTATAATTCCTATTATGCCCTTAATAAAAATTAGGTCTTTAATGTCTTTTTAATGCTTCTTTAATGCTGAAAGGATTTTTTGGAAAAAAATAAAAATGGAGTGATTCCCGCCTCATGAGAAAGTAAATTTTCCATATTTTTCATGTGAAAGACTTTTCCATGAAATATGGGAATCATATTCCAATGGGAATACAACTTTTCTGTCTCTCTTCTTTGAAAACTCTAACCAAACAAGAGGCATCTCATTACTTTCCCATTGACCATACTTTCCCCCTTCTTTTTCCGCGAACCAAACGAGCCCTATATGCTATTGTGCGCCAACTCAATCATGACCATTGTGTTTAATCTGGGCAATTATGCCATCCATGGGTAAACCATCCAATTCATTTTATGTGCTCCATTTAACCGCACCTTTATTTTGGTGCACCTGTGAAGCCATTAATGGAATGTGTTTTAGAAGCATCATTTAATGGTATCTAGAAATCAAAGCATAGGATTCTCGATTTCTCGTGGGGTCCATCTTGAACTAAGTTCACCCATGGGCATTGGTTGATGCCTCAAGAATTTGTAATGTGATCTTATCGCATGAACTTAACCATGCAAGTAAGTTCGGCAATTATGATGGCTCCCCAAAAAATTATGATGATCACAGTAGGCATTAATGATACTCTATACTTACGTCCATAATATTGCCAGCCAGCCAGCCAGCCAGTACCATGGCGCATGAATAACAGCCATAAAGCTTGTGCTATGCCCACTTACTTTCAAGCTGTTCGTTTCGCTATTCTTTTAATATATGGCGTTATAATGATATCACCTGTACATTATTTTATTTAAGGATATAACATCAGAACAATCATACCACTGTAGGTTTTCCTTATTTTAAAAGCTAAACACAATTGCTACAACAAAAAATAGTATCAAAACTCGTAGATTTAGGGCAATCATTAAACGTGAAATTTCTAACAAAGCAATAGAGAAATAATTCAGTGAAGGTAGCATGGAACTGGTCACGTACCGAAGCTGCTGATCCTTTTTGGCTATTTGACACAAACTTCTACAACAACGTCGAGCTGAACGAGCCATGGAAGGCTGAATGGGAGGAAGCCCACTCGTTCATCATCTCAGGCTGACACGTGCTAACTGTGGGTGTGGATTCCGAGGCAGTTGACAAGAGAATGGGCTCCCATTGACAGCGCCTACGAAACTGGCATTCGCTGGATAAGTTGCAATTTTATTTTTGACATCAAAATGATGCTAAAATAATTGGCACGTGCCATTGACCGCGTGGGGGTGGTTGCACGTGCTGCCTTCAATGCCTTGTTCTCACGCCCGAAACCGCAAGGTGTTTATAGGGCAGCCCACCTAGAAGGCAAAAGAAAATGCCGTGCACTCCGATCGCATATCTTAGCACGTAACATGATTGGATTTTGCCGGACTGCCGCCATAAATAAGATATTAAGGCTATCTTTGGATATTCGTATAAAATTCGACTAAAAATTGTGTAGGATTCTTTAAGTAGACCCTCCATTTAAGTATACATCTATCAACTAAATATCTTCCAACCCAATTTTGTGAAAACAAACCAAAAGAAAAGTTCTTCACGGATCTTTTTTATTCCCAAAAAACTGGGATATAGACAGGTCCTTAAAATATCTGAGCTAGATAGACCAACAGATTTGATTTCTATAGAATTTTCTAGCCCTATCCTGTAAAAATATCTAAATGGGCCCTAAAAGTTCTGAATGGACCGGCCCTCCTAATATATGCTAGATTTGTGCCCAAAAAGTCACTCTCCTCTATTTAGCAGGCAAAAATTATAGAGTTGATTCTTGGATGATTCAGATACATCTAACATAACCTGAGTTCCAGTAAATCTCTCCTACTTTTTGTTAACACTTCTCTCTATCTAGCAGTCGTTCAAGTCTTAGATGATACACTGCCAAATATTTAGATCTAAAAAATTGTATAGATGTGTCTCCTTTTTTTATCTCTCGCATTAAAAAAGGGTGGAAATACTCACCACTATCATGAATATTATTTCCATTGATGGCACATTAGGGTGGAAACACTCACCCCTATCGGAGAAGTGTGATTCCATGGCATCACTAAATTTCACCCCAAAACTCAGAAACCACATGAGAAGCTAACTTCTTCACAGGCATGCCCATAGACACAGCACAATAGGATACTGCAAGCATGAAATAGAACAGTTCTGCAGCTTTCTACAGTATATGGGCATCCCTTTTTACTTCAGCTTGCATGAGAACTATCCAGCTGAGAGTTACCTGTCAGCACCTTTGAAAGCAATTAGAGACTTCTAGTGCTGGCATGAGTGGTCTAATAGAATATCTTAAATTCATCATGTGAAGACTGACCCGGACCATATTTTATCAGTTAGGCACTGCACAGAGGGACCATAACCAGGTAGACTGTATTGACCATAGTAGGCTAAGCTTCCTTGAATGGGACCATCTTTGATCATTGTTAAGTCATTCATAGTTTGGGATCTGCTGTTGTGAGATCCCCCTCCTAAAACAGAGATTGAAAATGGTCTTCTTCATGGCTAAAATGGAAGGCGTCGTCCAAGTAGGATGAACATATCCCAGTGCTGGCATCTGAACATTAATTACAGTTGCATTCAACAGTGTCGAAAGTGAAATGACCACTATACCAACTAAATTTTGACATGCTGGAATTATCTCAGCCCATTAGTATCCATATGTAAATCGGCAGTTCCATATACAGCAGAGGGTTGAGAGTGCTATATTCAAGTTTAAAATATCCCAAAAAAAATCGGCTTTTATAAGTAAACATGGCATGTGAATTATCATAAAAGTAGAAAGATTAAGAGCCAAAGTAAATGAGAATGTGATGTTCGTATAGCACTTTCTGAAGGGATGCAATGTTCATGTCAATGATGATTGTTCACTTTGCCCTTATACCAACATTTCAGAGATCACATACCCAAAGAAAATATCGGCATTAAAATAGTATGAATTGGATCGTAAGAAAGTAACACTTGCAAAATTAGGGTGACAAAGTAATTGCACTGAGCTCGACCATCTTCAACAAAGCAAACTGAGTTCAAATCATGGACGGTTCCATTTCCAAATGGTACTCCAATTCTTGCTTACTCTATTCTCTGATGGAAAGCATCAAGGACGTAATGTTTAGCTGTTCTTCAAAGGTCTTGGTAGAGATCTTCTGTTTGACATGGTTCCATGCCTCCTTACCCATCCTTACTGCCATCTCAGGATCAGTGACAAGCCTGGACGTAGCCTGCAAGAATTCCAGTGGGGTGGGATCGTAGAGAAACCCAATTAACTCCATGTTTAATTGTCTCTACAGGCACCCCGCTCTTGCATGCAATTACAGGCTTCTGTGCTGCCATTGCTTCCAGTGGAACAATGCGAAAGTGTTAATCCTGCATAAGTATAAAGAAAAGGCCAACTTCTATTTTAAGGATTTGATGTTTTAAGGATTGAACAGCAAAGTTGAGGGCTTATACAAGAAATACAACGTAAGAGGAAACGTAATTCTAGATTGTCATAAATCATCCCTAAAGAAATCCATCAGTTCAACAGCCACAGCCCAAGAATTAAATGTCCAAATATAATTTTCTGATCAAGGGACTTCTTCTGGGTTGTCATAGAGAGAAGCCTAATTCTTAAATATTAACAAAATTGACTCATTAAGTTGAAGTTCCTGCTAATTGGTGGTCCTTTGATCAAATGATGTCCCAATGAGCAAGTGAACCAAAAGGAAGTGAAGGATTCATCTTAAATAAGTTGCCTTTTTAGCAGGGCTGACATTATATACCTGCTACCAAGCAACTTCAAATATATTAGTAACAAGTTCATTGACATCTGGGAAAAACATAGCAGCAGAAAATTCATATGTAGTGAAAGACCGATTTCAATCCATGACGACAGGGGGTTGAGATATAGTACCACAGAACGTGACCCTAAAGAATCAAGACACTCTCCCAAACATAGCAGAGCTTCCCAACAAAGGATAGAATGAAATTGTAAATGCAGTGATAATCTAATGTAAATTGTTTTTTGCCGGCAATCACTAACAACAACAAAAACAATAATGATGATCATGATGAGGATGATAGCAGCAACAGCAGCAGCGTGATGTGATTATGAGAATACATTTCCCAGTACTGAGTAAATGGGTAGTGTGATGTGATAGACCACAATAGGATACTGCAAGCATGAAATAGAACAATTTTGCAGCTTTCTACAGTAAATGGGCATCCCTTTCTACTGCAGCTTGCATGTGAGCTATCCAACAGAGAGTTACTTCTCAGCACCTTCACCTACTATTTGAATAGAAAGCAATAAGCTACTCTTTGTGCTGGCATGAGTTGTCTAATAGAATATCTTAAATTCATCATGTGAAGACTGACCCGGACCATTTTTTATCAGTTAGGCACTGCACAGAAGGACCATAACCAAGTGGACTGCATTGATCATAGTAGGCTAAGCTTCCTTGGGACCATCGTTGATCATTGTTAAGTCATTCATAGTTTGAGATCTTCTGTTGTGAGATCCCCTCCTAATACAGAGATTGAAAATGATCTTCTTTATGGATTAAATGGACGAAGGCGTCCAAGTTGGATGAACATATCCCAGTGCTGGCATCTGAACATTAATTACAGTTGCATTCAACAGTGTCAAAAGTGAAATGACCAGTATACCAACTAAATTTTCTCATCAGGTAATTAATTCAATACAGTGCACCGCAGAGGCAAAGTTGCAAGAAGCATAACCATCAAGGCTCCAGTGTAGCTGATCAAATTAGAAAGCAACAGCCCAAAACTACATGCCTGTGCCACAAGGAAACACCATGCACAAAAAGACCCCCAATTATAACTGTGACCGATGGAATGAACAATATCCACTGATGCATAAGAATGCTATCAACTTGAAAGAAAGAACAGCAAATGTCTTGCTTTGGCATTCAATTCGCACATATCCAGTATTTTGACATGCTGGAATTATCTCAGCCCATCAGTATCCATGTGTAAATCTGCAGTACCATGTAAAGCAGAGGATTGCGAGTGCTATATTCAAGTTTAAAATATCCCAAAAAAAATTCAGCTTTTAGAAGTAAACATGGCATGTGAATTATCGTAAAAGTAGGAAGATTAAGAACCAAAGTAAATGAGAAAATGATGTTCGTATATCACTTTCTGAAGGGATGCATGTTCATGTCAATGATGATTATTCACGTTGCCCTTATACCAACATTTCAGAGATCACATACCCAAGAAAATATCAGCATTAAAATGGTATGAATTGGATCGCAAGAAAGTAACACTAGCGAAATTAGGGTGACAAAGTAATTGCACAGAGCTGGACCATCTTCAACAAAGCAAACTGAGTTCAAATCATGGATGGTTCCATTTCCAAATGGGACTCCAATTCTTGCTTACTCTATTCTCTGATGGAAAGCATCAAGGACGTAATGTTTAGCTGTTCTCCAAAGGTCTTGGTAGAGAACTTCTGTTTGACATGGTTCCATGCCTCGTTACTCATCCTTACTGCCATCTCGGGAACAGTGACAAGCCTGGACATAGCCCGCAAGAATTCCAGGTGGAATGGCAGAGAACTCAGCAACTCCATGTTTAATTGTCTCTACAGGCCCCCTGCTGTTGCATGCAATTACAGGCTGCCATTGCTTCCAGTGGGACAATGCCTAAATGTTAATCCTGCATAAACATAAAGAAAAAGCCAACTTCAATTTTAAGCATATGATGTTTTAAGGATAGTCAACAAAGTTTAGGGCTTATACAAGAAATACAACATAAGATGAAACATAATTCTAGATTGTTATACACTATCCCTAAAGCAATCCATGTTTTAAGGATTGATTAACAAAGTTTAGGGGTTATACAAGAAATACAATGTAAGAGGAAACATAATTCTAAATTGTTATACATTATCCCTAAATCAATCCATTGGTTCTACAGGCCACAGCCCAAGAATTAGATGATCAAATATAATTTTCTGATCAATGGACTTCTGCTGGATCATCATAGAGGGAAGCCTAATTGTTAAATGTCAACAACATTGACTCATTAAGTTGAAGCTCCTGTTAATTGGAGGTCCTTTGATCAAATGATTTCCCAATGAGCAAGTCAACCAAAAGGAAATGAAGGATTCATCTTAAATAAGTCGCCTTTTTAGCAGGCCTTGCATTCTATGCCTGCTACCAAGTAACTTCAAATATATTAGTAACAAGTTCAAACATGTTGGTGGCAAGTTGACATCTGGGAAAAACATAGCAGCAGAAAATTCATATGTAGTGAAAGACCGATTTCAAACCATGACGAAAGGGATATGATACCACGGAATCTATTTTCTAGAAAAGGGCTTCGGGTACCCATAATTCAATTAACATATTCTATCGAGCTATACATAAATAATATGACTAAGGCTATATCATGCACCGTTCCGCTCGCCGGATCCGGCCGGTAAGAATTTTGCATGGTCGTTCACGTCTCTTGGCTAAACTCGAACCCGTTCTGAACGATCCATCCATTTTTCGACCCTAAAGAATCAAGACACTCTCCCAGATATAGCAGATCTTCCCAACAAAGGATAGAATGAAATAGTAAATACAGTGATAACCTAATGTGAATTGTTTTTTGCCAGCAATCACTAATAATATAACAACAACAACAATGATGATGATGATGACATGATGAGGATGATGATTATAGTAGCAGTGTGATGTGATTATGCAAATACACTTTCGGTGTAAGAAAGTTGCATTGAAGACTGCATAGCCAGAATTACCTTAGGGGTATACAGAACACAGATACATTGGGAGATGTGCATTTCTTTCTGCTGTTGAGCAGGATGTGATAAATTTAACTCATTCTGATACTACTTTGCCGACCTTTTAAGTTCCTCTAGGTACTCGACATTTTCCTTGAGGCGTTCGTCAAAGCCACCTGAAGCAAAGAAGCCACAACCCAAACATCATATATAACCAAGAAGGATAATGGTAGTAACAATGCAGAGACTATTTCAGGATGCATAACATTTACAAATCTAGTTCAGGTCTTTATGGTCAGATGGTAGTTTTACAAGATAATCCCCAACTTCATTTACCTAGATGAATATGCT
>JAOXJJ010000481.1:4788046-4807531 GCA_025769935.1 Phoenix roebelenii
ATCTAGTTCAGGTCTTTATGGTCAGATGGTAGTTTTACAAGATAATCCCCAACTTCATTTACCTAGATGAATATGCTCATGTTTTACTAATTAAAATAAATGCTTTGTAGTTGAAAATCAGTAATGGAAGGAGACACTACAAAACTCATCCCACTGCACACCAAAAAGGCCATGTACTAGGTCATTAGCTGATATTTTAACAAAATAGATCACACAGATCTCATAGGATTGATAGATCTAGAAAGCAATCATCCTGTCACCCAAACAAGCCCTGAGAAACAAATTTCTGAGTGATGTTGCGATCGACATTCACAAGGCATCCGAGTTGGTAACTGGTTGAAACATGAGAAACATATAGTTTCAAACAGAGAAGCGATTAAGAAAAAAAATGTGAAGGTAACTCTCTCAAAATTAGGGTTCATTCAAGGAACCTCCTATTCCACTCCTAGACAAGTCCAGCAGCGGCAAAGGATGCCACCTGATAAACCTGTCCCCAGTGCACCAAATTTCTAAAATTTAACTGATAAGGCTTTCCATGAGATGATGAAACAAGACACCACGACATCTAAAAATAGAGGTCCTTGATAGCAATCACATGGTTCCTCCTGACTATCCATATGCTGATAATTTTAATTGTGTAACAGATTACTGAATCATTATTGGCTATAACACCCTAACCGACGGAAGGCAAAGAAGCTAGGCATTGCTTCTCACTTGAATATTGAAGAAGAGTGTCAGTCCATTGTAGTTCCAATGAGGGGGCTGTCTTCAGTACCTTCTTACCTACAAGGGTGCCTCTCTCAACAGTCAACACAGCCACCTCCTTCTTCTGAGCAAATTGGAGTGTTGTTCAGAGTGCTAAGAACCCAATATTACCATACATATATATAACAAAGACAGGGAGACTGACTGTCACTTCACTCATTGCCAACATCCTGTCAGAATGCTCACCTTCCTGCAAGTTTCTTCTATACACCAACTTGCTGACTTCAAAAAGAGATACACCACTAGGTGTTAAAGTCTAAGGACTACACTATGAATTGATTGTATATGTTAGCAGTCCCCGTAAAGTTTGACAGACAAATGCATGAACACACACGTTTTAGGTTGTTGCCCTAATGAATTACAATAAGTGGCATTTTATAGAATTCCAATTCAAGTTAAATTCAGATGAGATGATGCCAAAAGGGACTTCTCTCATGGAGATCATAGGTGGGTAAAAGACAAGGTGTACATGCTCTTTCATGCTACCAGCAATAAAATTAGAACACAGCACCAGAAAGGAAAATCATGCAGGACAATTAGCAAGCAGACGTCATATGCTGTTTCCTGATAAGGATGATGATAGCACCATAATCGGTGCACAAGCTGAGGATGCTCTCAGGTTTTCAGTGTCGACCCCTCCAGCCTCCTGTTCTCATCTACCATGCTGTCAGTTAATGGTCCTATTAAGCGATGCACCAAGAGACTTTTTCTTTTTAGTTGTGCATGTATGCATGTGTTTTTTTCTTCTGCAGGGGATGGGGGGTGGGGAGGTGGGTTGATTCTTCATTTGCTTAGGTTTAACGTATGGGTCATTTGACCTACTAAAACAAAAGTCTTCCACATAAGCCATCTTAAAGACTACAACAGGCACAACCAAGGATTTGAAGTATTTTGAAAGACAGCAACCCCACCATGTCAATGATCATATTCCAAGAGGTACAACTGCCTCAGTCTTCAAACCTTTGTTAATGAGACTCATGGCCATTTCTAAAGTAAGAGAGATGTATTAAACCACCCAGGCACCCACCCCCTTTAACATGATGCAGATGAATGGGTATGTATGATCAGTTACAATGGATGCACAACTCCTGAAAGGAAATTCAACCTGAACAATGCAGAACAGCATGTAAAGAGTCTATAACACTTACAAGGCAATATTTTACAATTTAAATATTGTATTTCCTTGTGGCCTTCTAGAATCACATTCAATGAACTAGATTAAAAGAGATATACAAGCATGTCGGTTACTTATAATCGCAAGGTCCATCAAACTGATCCACATTGACCGCAGGATAAAGAACTGCAAATTGAATTCCTCTTAAATGAAGACTGCGGAATGTGGAGGCAAATGTTGATGCGGTGAATCTGCTGTTACTAGAATCAAATCCGCCATACCTTCAAGTATCATGAGTCACGATGTGAGAAGGTGGACAAGTGATAGAAATCCATGGAGGCAAATGCATGCCAGTACACAACAAATAAACAAAAAAATTGCAAGAGACAAGACCAGTAGTTGCCTCCTCAATCATGTCAACTGGTTTGAGGTATGTCCTCCAAAGTGCAGTCGTATGTTGTGCAAGCAACAAACCTGGAAAATGGCAGTAGAATATTATCTGACAAGGAGTAAGGTAAGATATATGTACCAGAGTTCAAGAACATCTGCAAACTTCAAACAAATAATATAACCAAGAAGAATACCTTTGTTGACGTAATTTTCATCAGGGGGGTGACAACAGAAACTTGGTTTGCCAATATAATGTCGAATGAGGGCCACATGAAAAGGACGCAGAGTACAACAAAAATACAACGAAGATACATGCATACAGCATGGAAACGGTAGAAAATATGGCGAGGTAGGAAGCCACCATATACTGTAACTAGAAAACGACCTGAACAAACACAGAAAGCAAAGTATCATGACATATTGACTTAATACCTATTACACAATGGCAATAATCAGGATACACATTATACACAGGATTATATCCAACATCTCCTTGAGAAAGAATTTGCAAATAAATGCAAAAGAAGAAGATAGTTAAGTTACAGGGAGAAATCCATGTACAAACGAGTTAGTCACACATATCCTTTAAATAGACACACATTCAGAAAAAGAAGGAAAAAGAAAGAGAGGAGAGAGATTTAGACACATGTATGTAGTCTTATCTTAGCAACACTATTTTTAGCATGCTTACCCAAAAAGAGTTAAAGTAATACACAATTGTAGCCAGATGATGTTTTATCATATGCAGATTTTTCATTTGATATTATTGTGCTCTGATATTAAGCCACTAACATAAAGTTATGCCACGTGGCATGAAACATATTGGGATATAGTTAAAATAAAAAGAAAGATAAGTTGGACATCAAAAGTTTGCTAGTTCTCCATTCTTACTAATAAAACCACAAGAACCTCACCAGCAACAGTCTCCTCAAAACACCAATTTTTGTTATGCTGTGAAAACATGAACTTTGGGTCCATGGGATGCAAGTTCAACCGCTGCGTCAATGATCAACCTTTCAGCCCCACCTACACACAAATACTAAAAGATAAAAAAATAGGCACAGAAGATCACTGTAGTGATGATGATAACGACAATGACAACAATAAAAATTTAGTAGCAAAAACAAAACAAGTGGAATTTGATCATGTTCTAACTAAAGCCATGAAAGGTCCTGCATGTTAATTCAGCATGGTAAGACTTCACTATAATAAAATCCAAGGACCGCCAAACCAGTGTCCAGATCCGTACCGGTCGATAGCTGGTACGGTTCAGTACCGAACCGGAACCGGTATGTGTAAGACGCATCGGTACCAGCACACCCATTTTTTTAACTTTTCAAGAATTTTTAATTGGTAATCACTCTTTTTGAAATTTTTCAATAATTTTAAGTCTAATTTGATTTTTTTGTGTTTTCTTGATATTTTTTTATGTTTCTTGATGTTTCTATGATCCCGATTTAGCCTAAATGATGCATTTTATTATTTTAAAATGATACAAATCATAAAATGATTAATGAGATGTTACATGCTACAAGGAACAACGTAAATATCCTCAAATCAAGTAGTGATATAAAAATTATAAAATAATACAATCATTTACATATTTTTAAAGTACATACATACCGATATCTAAAATCAGGTCGAGTGGCAATAACTCTCGTAGATATCCAAATCATCAGCATAGTCAGAAGGCACATCAACCCACTCTTCTAAATAAGCGGTGTTGTAGTTTTGTACAATCATCCCATAAAGAACGCACGCCAGGTTATAATGCCACAGTAGCACTATGGCAATAATGTCACAAACAACCCGGTTCGAAACCGGGTTGACTCGGTGCGAACCGGGTTGACTCAATGCAAACCGGCTTTGCACCAAGTCGGCATCGAACAGGCCGGTCCAAAAACCAACCTGGTTTCGCACCGAGTCGGCTCGAACTGCCTGAATCGAGCAGTTCGGCCCGGTTCGGCAGACCCTGCTAAAACCTGTTCTTTCTTCGCTTCCTTCTTCACCACACAATATATCTTGAGTAGTAAACAAGTTGCTAAAAATATATTTTCAACAAAATAAGAAATAGAAAACTTGTTTTGAATGTGAGAAGCGATCCTCCTCTACTTCTGAAAGAACATCATCATGAACATAACAATCCAAGTAATCAGGAGGATTTCTTCTCTATAATGCATGAAAATCTGAGTAGCTAGAAGCTGATGCACTGCTTTCCTAACCCTCTGAATATCGAGAAATGATGTCGGGAACCTCTCAATAGAGGAGTTTCTTTCACAATTCTGTTATCATGTTATGATGCAGTGACTGCATGGAATTTTAAGCTAGGACAGTTGCTGAGCAAGTGAAAGCAAACAAAGTTTAAGGAGAAGTAACAAAAGAGAGGGAAAGAAGGAAGAAAAAATTCTGAGGCATTAAATTTATCTGTAAAAATTGTATGAAACATTGGACAAATAGTAAGGATGTGTCCAATAGATTAATATCATAAAGATATAGTAATTATGCACATAGGACTGTTTCGCTACCGTAGCATGATATCGAGGCTTAATGGAAGACTTTTTCAAGAACGTATGTGTTAGAGAGCCGAGTAATTAAAGAGTATATGCGCAAGCAATGCGCAGGAATCGTTAATAGAAGATTTCCTTATGCATTAAAGGCTATACCAGGAAGTCATATCTTTCATTTCCATTTCCATCCTATAAATATACTTGCTTGATGACCACTCTGAGAGTCTAAATCCATCAAAATATAAATGAGACAAGAATGGAAACAAAAATGGGTCAAACACACATGCACTATTTAGGTCTAGACAAACAAATAGAATAGTTTAAAGGGTGCTAATGAATCATAAGCAAATACCAAGCCAAAAATCCTGAATAGTTTAATGTGACCCCACCCAAATCGATCATCCACATCAGCAGAGTAGCCCGTTTGAAGGATCCAGATTGTATTGGCCATAATATTTTGTGGGCTGTATCCAATTTATTCTGATCAGTGTGTCTACTAAGTTAAATATATATATATATATATATGTAGTATTTGGGTAAGTGGCATGCGTTTGAACACACATTATAACTTGACTCAATATGCTTCAATTTGATTCAACCCAGCTTGACTCTAATAAAACTCATTACATTTTATTATCCATCCTGACATCATAATAGAATCGTTAGTTTGATATTAAAGTTACAATTTATAAGTTGAAGATCCAATTAAGATTGGATTATAGTCATGTCGACAATATGAAAAGCATTATGTGCCACACTACCTTTATTTATGGTGGATGTATAGATCACGTCATACTGTGAGTCATGATCATCTACAGCATCAATAGGAACCAATAACTTGACATGTGTTACCACATGGAGATTAGGGGCTGTTTGGACGCACCGATATGTTATGTATATAAAACTGCCCCATAATGGCAAAAATCAAGGAGCAGGGAGGCATTGGAAAGAGAATTTAAAGATTCTGCAAACATCTACAATTCTAACAAATGAGGACAATTAATTCAATTGAAAGGATGGTTTAAATCCTAAAAACTATAAGCCTGAGAATAAATGTATGAAAACTATCATTATTTTCAGAATTTTCCTATCCCATTATGTGAAATTTTTAACTATTATTAAATGTTCAAAGTTCCTATTGAACTCAATAATTTACATTGCTCTCAGAATGCCGTCAGTTAAAACTCCCGCAATCTGCTCCTCAAGCCTCCCAAATTTCTCCTATCTTATGGACTTATATTAGGGTTAAAACTCTTGAAACTCTTAACAATCTTGTTCTCAAAACACTCTTTTTTTTAATCTATAAAACAGTATGAGTCAAGAACAATTGAATTTAGGACTTTTCCAAAAATGATAGTAATTAAACTGTCAACGGACCTTTGTGTAGGCTGGTTCAATCCTTGAGGTTTTCCTATCCAATAAGGGCCTATTTGGATATTTCTGCAAAATTGGGCTGAAAATCCTACAAGAATTGGACCTGACCTGTCCAACGCATATCTTCTAAAATCTAAACTATATCCATAGATTATGTCTAATATTATAGAATATGAGGCCTAGTCTAGCCCATATCAACTGGACCTCTTCCAGTCAATTCCAATAGGGTGGAGAAAAAAAAGACTTGGTGAGATCATTTTTTTCTCCCTGTAGGATTCAGGCCAGCCCACTTTAAAAAAAATTCTGTGAATACTATGAATGGGCCTTGCCTGGCCTGTCTTCTTTTGAATCATGTTGGATTGCACAAATTTATCCAAACAGGCCCTAAAAGTTTCACATTTTTGTGGATTCCACTGTTACTGATGCAATATATTTTTCTAAAGTTGACAAACATCGAAAACACTAAGAGCCTGTTTGAGTAATCCTATTAGATTCTCAGGATTGGCTATAAGATTTCTAGTATTATAGAATATGAGGCCTATCCCAGCCCATGTCAACTGGATCTCTCCTAGACCATTCCTGTGTGGTGGAAAGAAAGATATGGAAAGATCTTTTTTCTCCCTATGAGATTTGGGCTAGCCACCATGAAAAAATTCTGATAAATTTTGTGAATATAGGCTTGACCCGGCCTATGTTCTAATGAACCTTGTTGGACTATATAAGATTATCCAAACATACCCTAAAGAGGCATTTGATATGGGGTAATCATCCCAAGATCAAGGGTGATGTGAGTGGATATGACGAGATCACCACGTTTAGTTGCATCATAGTGATCCTACATAGCAATGATCTCAAATCACCCTCACTCCTCAAATCACCACCCAACCTAGTGATGGAAACCCATCCTTGAGATCGGATATCCAAGATCACCCCATGACAGTGATCTTGGGCTGAAATTTAGGAACAAAAATGCCTCTCAATTTAGCAGAAAAAATTGGTATATCAATATATTATTAATATATTATATCAATATTATATAAATGTTCCATATATTATATTTATGATATATTATAATATAATATATTATTAACCATATTATTGTCATATTGTTATTCAATTATAATTTTAAATTATAATAAAAAAATATTATTGTCATATTATTATGACCTAACACCAAGGTTAAGTATATATAGGACTCCTTCCTCATGACCTCCACCAATCATCTTCCGTATATGTAAATTTGAAATCCACAGTAAGTTGGAAAGTTATAGTGCAATTTTAGGATTTTGTCAATCCCAACTTATAACTTACGAAAAAATCTAGGAACATATAAAATAGAAGCTAATAACATGGAGAGTAGTGAAGCCTAAACTTCTTCCTAACTAGAGAAAGGTGACAATGTACCATACGCTAATGTGACATATTTAGAGAGAGAGGGGCAATGAGAGAGGAAAAAGAGCTCAGAGTACCAGTCATGTAATCCAAGGCTCCTATATCAATAATCCAAGGTAAAGAATATGATGCATGAGTACCTGTCTAGACTACAGAGGTCTTGGAAACAAACTTGTGCATAAGAAGCTGGATGTATTCCTCTCTTGGAATCATCAGGAGTAGGCCATACAGGAATCTCAACACAACTTGCTCAGAAGAACTAGAGGTTTGATCCATGTTAGTAGCAGTAGCCCAAGATGGCTTTCCAATAATATCCCAACAGTGATCCACAGTAAGATTGGTGCAACCAGATTTGGTACACTTTATGTTGCTGCAGCCATGTCCTCTACCACATCCAATTCGACCACCATGACCTCTTCCATGATCACCACAGCCACAAACATCTCTACCAGAAGACACGAATGCAGATCTTTCCCCCAAAGGCTGAGTAGAAAATGAAATTGATAAATGTTGAATGCAAGCATAAATACTATTTAAAGAAGGGAGTCCGCTGCTGATCATAAATTGACCGTTTAAGTGCTCGTATTAAGAAACTGTGTCCTCATAAAAGTTGAGCCACCCTAAACTCCTCTCTCTTTGCTGCTTTCGCTTTCTAGAACATTTGTAAGAGGCTGATAGATATTTAGTTCCTCCCACTGTCCCTTCAGCTGACTATAGTTTTCACTCGGCAACTTATCCCCTTGCTGCAACTGAAGAATTTGATCATAAATCTCATAAATCATGAGACATTCTTCTCCACAAAGTACATCTAATGAATGTTTCCGAAATCTCCTTAGTTGTGTCATAAAAAATTAAAGTTACTGCTCGCCATTGGTTCCATGCTATTCCACCAAAGGGTCATTACCTGAGAATTTTCTTTTTGCCATTCTTTCATCTTCCCATCATCAGCTGGGGTATCTTCAACAAGATATTCATGTTTGTCCTTGGCTTTTAGAAAACTTTGATAGCCTTTGCCCATTGGATATGATTTTTTTCTCCACATAATTTAATAGATGTCACCCATTGACCTACCAGTCTTCATGTCGTCCAATCCAGCCATAATTAAGAAGAAAGTTGCACACACTGATTGCAGCAGGGGATGGGCGAAAAATAATTTATGGAACCTTAAAAAATAACTAGAGTGAACTCCAAGACTAGTAGAGGACAAAATAACCTTCAAAAACCAGCGATAAAATAGCCTTCGAAAACCAGCATAAGAGATGGTACTTGCAGATTTTTGTATTTTCTGGACAGCAGGCATATATAATGTCAGAAAAAATAATACAAGAGACTTTTGAATGCAACCGAACATCTAGGAGGACTTGAAAGCCCTCAGCAAGAACAAGATCTAGGAGTCCCATAACAAGATTTTGATCACACTCACTTTGGAATGCAACTGAACATGAGAGGACTTGAAAGCCTTGGACCCCCCCCCTCCCCCACTCTTTTCATAACATCACGTGTTTCAATTAAAAGAGGGTTTCTTTATCACCAAGAACATATATGGGATTCGCTTATACCACACATACATATCATTAACTGTTTCCTTGTAAAATCCTCTTCTTTTTTTGTGTCTTAGGGTGTTCTCCCACAAACTAGGGATGAGAAGGATCCAACAGCAAGCCCTAACCTGGTTCTGGGGTACCATTGTAACAGAATCAGCTGGAAGGAAGCACCCCTTATGATGAGAAAAGCAATTGAAAGAAGAGAAGATAAATGGGCCAAATTAGTGCAAGTATATAACAATTTCACAGAACAATTTAAAAGAAAATCCACAACATAGGCACAGGAACATAGAGTACAAGGTCCAGCAGAATAGTCCAAATGAAACCTCGATGCAGGCCGTATAAAGCAAGTAGATAACTTGCTTATAAAATCCTGTATAATAGTCCAGAAGCAAAGCCCAACACAGGCCATAGAAAGATAAGTATATACAAGTTCTTTAGAATAATTCATCAAAGCCACAATGTGGGCTAAACAAATACAATTATATTAATAAGCCATATATAAGCCCCAACATAAGCCACGAGAATGCAAGTACATAACAATTCAAATAATGGTTTCTTTTTTCAAAAAAAAATTAAAAAGGCCATGACAAGGGCCATAAACACAAGTATGTCAAGAACCTGCATAAGTGCAAAAGAAAAGTCTCAACATAGGCTATATGAAAACAAGTATGTGATAAGCTCACAACAGTCCCACATCACAGCGGAAAATACATAAGCTATATGAACACACATATGTAAGAATCTCATAATAATTCATCAAAGTCAAGATATATGCTAAACAAATACAAATAAATTAACAATTTTAACCAAGCCATATATAAGCTACAGCATGGGCCAGAAAAAAGCAAGTACATAATAGTTCAGCAGCAAGTGCCATAAATGCAAGTATTGTATACGTTTAACTAAGCCAGATATAGCCTCAACATGGGCCATATAAGAAGTTAACAAGTAGATAACTTGCCCATGAGAATCCTGTATACTAGTCCAGCAAAAAGCCCAATATGGGCCACAAAAACACGAGTTCATCACAAAAACTCATCAAAACATGGCATAGATTAAACAAATAAAAGTATGTTGACAAGTCTAAACAAGCATGTATAAACCACAACATGGGCCAAAAGAATGCAAGTATAACAACAGCTCAGATAACATTTTATAACAAAAAGGGCCCTGACAGACGATATAGAAACATGTAAAGAATCTGCAAGACAATGCAAAGAAACCATAAACAACAAGCATGTGATAAGCTCATAAGAGTCCTACATAATAGTGGACAGCGCATGGACCATACAAAATACAAGTATATGACAAGTTTCAATTAACCAGGCCATATATAAGACATCACATGAGACTTACAAGAATGAGTATATAACAATCCTTCACAACTATTTACAAGACAAGCCATGATATGGGCTATTCAGATATGAGTATTTTTAAAATTTTAACTAAATCATAATAAGACACAACATGGGCTATATGAGCGCAAAATGTATAAAGAAAATCCACAAGATAGGTCATGGGAACATGTGTACATAATTGTCGTGCACAATAGTCGAAAGAAAGCCTTGACCTTATCCACACAAACAAGTACATAATCGGCTCATAACAGTCCTGGATAAGGTCCATAACGAAAGCCACAGCATGGGCATACAAACAAGTATAAAATAATCCACCATACCAATTTATTGAGAAAGTAGCAAGGCTGTAGGAGCACAAACACATTATGGTCCCACACAATAGTCCAAAATAAAAGCCTCAGACATCAGGCATATAGAAAGGTAAATAATAAACTTGTAACAATCTTGTATGCTAATGAAAAACAAAAGCCACGACATGGGCTATATAAAAGTGAGTGCAAGAAAGTTCTAATTAACCAAGCCATATTAGTCACGACATGGGCCATGGAAATATGAGTACATAATGGTCCTGCAAGATTATTCGAAAGAAAAGCCTCGACATAGGATGTATAGAGACAAGTAGGAGGAAGCTCATACAGTCATACATAATAGTCCGAAAGCAAATTCACAACACAGGCCACATGAACACAAGTATAGAAAAATTTAACTAATCAAGCCATAAAAAAAAACCATGACATGGGCCATAAATAAGCACACACATATATTACAATCCTTCATAACAATTTATCAGATAACCATAACATGGCCTGTACAAGTATATAATTACTTTGACCAATCATTATTTGAGCCATGACATAGCCATACAAATAAAAGAATATAATAGTTACATTGCTTCCGTAAAACAATTTAGAAGAAAAGCTAGGAACACAAGTACATAATGGTCATGCACAATAGTCCCAAAAAAATAAGGATTAATATAGGTTGTATAAAATAAGCATGTAAGAAGCCTATAATAGTCCTACATCACAATTTAAAAGAAAATCAATGATACAAGGGCCACATGAATCCAAGTATAAAACAATACTGCATAATAATCCAAACAAAAAACTATGACACAGGCCATAAAAAAAAAAAACAAGTCTGAAACAATTCTATATAGTAGTGCCAAGAAAAGCTATGACATGGGCCACAGAAACATGAGTACATAACATGTTAAAATTGACCAAGAGATATATAAGTCTTAACATTCTATAAGAAAAGTTATTGGCATGGGCCATGTATGGCAACTATAATAACATTTAATGAACAAGTAAAAATATGATTTTTTTTTAAATTTTACCTTGTTATGAGAATGAAAGGATGCCAATTAATAACAGTAGTTGGACTGTTGGAGGACGTTCCTGCCAACTAATACAAAGACCAGAGGGAGTTTGTTGACAAGGGCCCATGAAGACCTAACAGTAGCTTGTGAGAAGGATTGCTGAAGAAAACCGGTGGTGATGTACTGGTGGGGGCTTATAGCAGATGGAAAGACTGAAGATTGCATGGATGTTGGAGAGGGAGAAGAGGAACCAAGGAGGTAAGAGTAAAAAAGAGTGGAGATAAGGTGGCAATAGTGGTCAATGGGAACATTAGCAAGAGACGGCTAAGAGAGGTGGTGTCTGGTCAAGAGAAGACCAATGGTGATGATGGCCGACTTGAGGTGCGGAAAGAGCTGAGGATGATGGTAGGTGCCTGGTGGGAGGTGAAGAAAAGGGCTAGAGGCGGTGATGGTGATGGTGGTGGTGGCTAAGGAGGGATTGGCAAGAGAAGAGGGCTATGGAAAGGTCGGTAGACAGCCAAAGGGGACGTTGGTGGTGATGGTAATGTTGGCAATGGGCAAGAATTGAGAGATCAAAGAAGGGGAGTATGGCTTTCTAGACCTGCATTCCTTTTTCTTTCCTTCCCCAACTGGAAGTGAAAGTCAATCATTGGATTAGATCCAACAACTTCCTTATATATGTGTGTATTATAACAAATCTAATTTAATCAATAATTAAAGCAAGCTTTGATCAAGCCGGCTTTATTTCTATCTCGGTTTGAAATTATTTTTGACTGTATAAGCTAAAAATATACGTTCAAATCTTGGTTGGCATGCAGCCGGCTTTATTTCTATCTCAGTTTGAAATTATTTCAATTGCATAAGCTATTCAATCGCGTGCCAACCAAGATTTGAACTTATTTTTTTAGCTTTGCTCAAGATGAGCTCGAGGTCCTCTGATCAGTAAACATCCCACACCCCCAATCAAAAAGTGAGTGATTTTTTTTTTGTGGTTAAATGTGTAGACTGCTGCTAAAAAGATTAACATTTGGGCAATTGTCTCGTTATGGTAATAGTAATGCGATCATTGCACATGTCCATTACCGTTGAAATATGGTTGGGGTTGCAATCATAACTGGAGAGTTTTTCTTGCAACATACACCACTAATCATTCATATTTTTAAATAATGTTATGTTAACAAAAAAAATTGGTGGTTATTACAACCAATAGAACAGATATCGAAAGAAAAGGCAAAAATATTGAAAAAATAAGGAACTTGTATCCATAAAACCTAAGGGCAACTTGTAATAAAATTGCTGGAATACTGAAGTGCATGTCTTGGTCTTATTTCCTCATCTATAGAAAATGGAAGCACTATGCTTAGACTTAGATAAGGAATGGATTAACCCAGGCACATAGGATACAAGTTGCCACTAGCATCCTAGATTATCCATAGGTCTTTGAACAAGGTTAATCAAACCTTTTCATGACATTCAAAAGAATCATTGAATTACCCAAGGCTAAGACCCTTTCAAAAATTTTCCTATGAGGCATCTACTGGAGAATCCAAGAACATGTAATACAAGTTGCCACTACAATCGTACTTCCAACATGTAAAGAAGAATGCCTCTGAACATGGTCAACCCACAACCCACCCTTCTCACATCATTCAAAAGAATAAGGAAATAAATGAAAACAAAACATTAAAAGTATGTGAACTAGGTGCCTAATGCATGAAATTACATGAGCAGCATCCATTATATGACAATGCCAAGAGAAGAGTGAGAAAAAGCAACAACGCCACCAAAATTTTTGTAACTATTAATACAAAATGTCAGATGCAAGGGATTTACTTAGAAATCGTCTATTTATCAAATCTGAATGGACTTACTTAACCACTGAAAGAGAACAGCTGAAGAATTATATAGTTGATGTAAGTCCCCAAAGAGAACCTTTCTGAGCACAAAAACACACTCATTGGTATCCTCATTTTAGCTTGAGCAGCATTGCAATCCAGTGTGCATACCTCCTGTAATTTTCAGGGTCAAAATATGTTAAATACTAATGATAACATCTAAAAAGAGCACACTCATAAAACTCCCTATTGGTATCATAATTTACATAAATAAGTCAATGCCATGACCTCAGAGAATAAGGGTTTTCTTTTAGTTACCTGATTCACTCAGAGAAGGAAAATCACGAACTTGTTCATATACCATGAACTCGCATTATGATTCTGTTCTATAGGAAAATAAGAATATTATGTTGTTACACTAAACCTTCAGATAAAGGAAACAGCTGCCAGAAAAAGCAAGAAATCAGCTTAAAATACTATATAGAGCATCAAGGGGAAGGATCGTTCATGTACCACAAGAAGGAACCCAGTTAGTTCATCACATTATCTTGAGTTCGTTGTATTATAATTTACAAAACTTCAATTATCAAGAGTTGAATGAACTAGCCTTTTTAGTAGCTTTGCAAAAACTTTTGAAACCACTGCATGATCTCCTCACATAAATGGCCCCTCCCATTTACTAAGTTGAGGACAATATTCCAACTTCTTACAAAATCTGTTTAGGGGTTAATGTCTACAGTAACTAGGAATTCCTGCTGAGCAACAACTATGATGTGGATAATGCACAGATATACCTTCTAAGAAAAATATGAAGCTTCTTGAAGATTCCCAAAACAAGAACTGAAGTGAGGTGAAGATGACACTGTGCAGAAACACATGTCAAAGTTATGTTGCATAATAATTATCTCTGAAGAACATAATAACACTAAGCTGAAGCTCTTAAGGAAGAAACTGCATTTTTTGCTTTGTTGCATTAAGAAACTGCCAGCATCAAGTCTAGTATAGTTATGGCTTGAAATTTCAGGAACACAAGTTGTATCACTGGCACAATCCTTGGAGAACAAATATCAGCACACAAGTAGGAAGCATTGGAAAAATAGAATCTAAGCAATCACAATGTCAGCTGAGATGGTAGCCTGCAAATGTATCATGTTCTGGAAGAAGAACCTACCAAAAAGAAAACGACAATAGAGTGTAATTATATGAGGTTTTATTACAGATTCCAAACAAAAGTTGAATTTGAAATTTCAGTAATCATATTCCCAGATTTTTTAGCAACCTCTGATGGTCCAACAGTATACAGACTGATGCCAAATCCCTGTATCCACTCCTTGATGCATGCCCACACCAATAGCACCATCACCAATTGCTCAGGTTACTTTATCAGCACTTGTTTTGACCAGTCTTCTCTCCTAAATGTTATGGTGAATTTCCATTTTATGTCACTGCCATGAGGATTGACCAACCAAACAGAATACGGACTGATATACCATAACCATGCACACTTACAAGGGTTTGGAGTGAAGAACAGAAGGAGAACAACTGATGCACAACCAACTGCAAGCTCTAAGAACATACTTCAGGTAGCATCCTCCAACACAAATGAAAGTGACCTTCCACCAATGATCAGAATGAAAAACTATATATACCATGAGGTTAGGAGTGCCTCCTCTCTTATCTAAAAAACCAAACTCTGCTTTGATGCTTTCAGTAACGGGGAGATAAATCTTACAAATGATTAAACCTTCCAATATCTACTAGGCCATAGTTCCAGAATTTTCCCACCACATTGTTGGAGTTGAAATTACTTGCATCTTGATGTAGGAAAACTGACTATTACTTGTATTTAATCTCCAAATTATTTCTTTATTATCGTAAAATGGAAATTATCCCAATACGAACAGGGACTTTGGAATTGTACATCAGCTAACAGGAAGCATCCAACTGACGCATGTAGTTCCAGGATCCTGATTTGGAAAGAATTTTCTGCCTACCAACAGGGCTTATGTCCAGCAAGTTAAAATAATAATAATAATAATTTAAGGCATATGGAAACAGATGCACCACACAAGAAAACCACTCGAATAGAAAATACCAGATACTTGGTAAAATTGCTTTCTGCATATCATTTTACTGGTCTACTCCATCCCACAATCAAGTTAAATAAATGCCTACTGACAGCAACACCTGATGCAATGTTGACATTCAAGCATGTATTATGTAATTACTACAATAAATACATGTGGAGAACATGTTTAGACAGTCAAATTATCTAATCTAGAAAATGCCAATGATATTTTGTTGGCAGTTTAAATCACATGCAATGTCCAGAGCCAACAAAAATTGGTAACCGGCACAAAATCTAAAAATGTTAATATCAGTTAAACCAGATTATTTAAGTATGTAAGAAGGGAAAACAGAAAAGAGCATTAACTATCAAGCTGAGAATTGCTGAAGCTGCACTCCTATGTCAGAGAACAGGCTACCAAAGCCACTAAGATAAGAGAGACTAAAAAAGAAATAAATTGACTTAAAGAAACTGATAACAAAACATAAAAGGACATGAAAGCAATAGGCAAATATACACATCAAGAAAAATGAATAAATTGAAAATCAAAATGAAAATATAAATAAAATTTGAAATTTTCAATAAACAAAAAAAGAATCAAGTTATGTAAAAGAAAAATCAAGCATAAGGAATGAAGGTATTAAAAGAAAAGGAAAGAAACCACCTGATAGAAATGAAATGCACACTCTAGGCAAAGGAAATGGTTTGATAATTCAGTAAAGCAAATTTAAGGAGAAGGAATCAATCCCACAATAAGAAGATTTTAAAAGAAAACCTAGATGTATAAGATTTTAAAGAAAAGAAGCTAAAAATAAGGGGAAAACACTTTTATGGGATTGAAAAAGCAAAATCATTTGAAAATAAAACTTAGAAAATGGAACATGATTTAAAATTCAATAAAGCGCATCTATGAAGAGAAAAATCAAGCAAAAAAAGAAAAAGACACTCAAATAGAAGGAAAAAACCAAAGAGATAAATCAACAAAATTGAAGTAATCATAAAGTAAAAAAAAAAAAACACAAAAGGAAAATACATACAATTCCAAACGAATATTGAAATAAGAATATCCACAAAATTTGAAACCTTTTTTTATAGTCAATGAAATCTTCAATTAAAAAAATAAAGATGTACAGTGAATGAAGCTAGAAGTAAGATGAGGGGGAAAAAGATGAGAACCACATTATGAGAAATGAAGAAGATTTACTACACATCAAGCACACAAAAAAATGAATATGAAAAAATGAAACTATCATTATAATTTCAAACATTCAATATACAAACGAAATCCTAGAGAAATGCAAAGAAAGAAGCTCACTTTATGAAGTCTAAATCATTTGGAAATAAATTATACACACACAACTAAGAAGGATAATCTAATAATTAAGCCAAAAAAAGGAGCAATCAACAATAAAAACAATCAAATAAGAAAAAAACTAACCAAAGAAATTAATGAACTCAAAACCAATTGAAGAGAAAATGTAAAAGAACATAAAGCAAAACATACACACAATGAAAAAATAAACGGATAAATATTAAGAATTTATATAATAGCTGATAGTTCAATTACAAAAAAAATAAAGAAAGACAAAACTATCACCAAAAGGTATTGGAACTCATAAGAAAACTGTAAATATAAACATAACAACATTAAAATACATAGTTATTGAAAAATAAAATGTTAAATATTTGATCACATTAATAACAATGCAATTCAGCTGATATAAGTTTGCAAGAGGTCAAGTCTTAAAAAACAAATTCAACAATCAAGTTAAGAACAATCAACATGCAGTCCTACTTCAAGGACAAGCTATCATGGATAATCTTGACCCTTATGCTTGTTTCCATGCTCATGTGAGTTTAGAATTATAGATTTATTCTCAGTCCATCTCTTAGTCACTAGTTGATTAGCCACTAGAAATGATTTTCTCAGGTATTGATATTATGCCTTGTGTACATGTTTCTCTACAAAATATATGCAAACATGCATGTTTTAATATTTCAACCAACATAACTCCAGACACTGTAAGAACACCTTCTTTTAAAGGTGTTTAACCATATTGAAAATGTTCTACAGAAACCCTCAGATAATCAAATAGCAGTAATGGCTGCTCAACCTTCCTACTAGTTAAGGCATGCTAGGAACTGAAAAAAGATGGAAGCAAAGATTTGAAGTTAATGTCAGAAACATATAGATGGGAACAGGCTATTACCTGGTTGAAGACTTGCAAACACAATTGCCCAGAATGTCAAACTGACTATAGAACATTGCTATGAGATTACAATTAGAAAAGAAAGACTATAGAACGTTAGTTCAAAACAGAAACAACGTTTATTTCAAATTTTCTTTTCTTTTTTTTGTGGAGAAAATAGGTCTATTTCAACTTCAAAAGAAAGGATATGATAACTAATCGTTAAAACTGAGTACCATGGTTATACCCTGAACGGATCTCAGATATCTCACATCTAGCAAAAACGAAGAAATAGGTATGGTTTTCTAGGGTCTGAACCCCGGTATCTCGCATCTTGATGCAAAGAAGACTTACGTCTGGCTTTCTGACGTTGAAACCAGAAAGAATCTCAAAAACCTCACAGATATAGGGTTTCTCATGTTATAACTATCCCAGGCAAATCCAAGGAAAAGAAGGAAAGAAGAAAGAGAGCCCATACCAAGAATCATTCATCGGTAGCTTGCTCCTACATGAGGTGACACCGATAAGGCTTCTTTGCTCAAGAGTCTTGGATCTCTCTAAGAAAGGGAAGAAACCGTGGAAAGAAAAGGAAAATGATTTTATTAGCGTGGAACCCGAACCGATCTCAGAATTATGAAACAGTTCGCAAGAACCGTAGACTAGATCAAGAATAAAAACAAAAGAAAAGAAGAGAAAAAGAGGAAATAGGAGATCAAGAAGGAGTTTGCCGTCGTTCTTGCACCGTTCACCCGTAGATGAGGCCTCAAAGAAGATGAACAAGAACCCAATCTTTCCGTGAGACGCAAGAAATGGAGACCTTTTTCTGGCGGCGAAATCGAGACCTTTCAAGAAAGAGATCAGTCGACCTAGAAAAGAAGGGAGCATAAGGATCGAAGCTTACCTTGGTGGGACAACGGGGGCAGCTGCCGAACCCTAGCGAGGACTTCTACCATAAGGGGAAGAGCGGGCATAGGAGACAGGTCGGAGAGAATTCAAGAGGGCAGAGCGGGCCATTGTCGTCGTGGGGAGATGGATATTTATAGCTGGCTTAGGGCGTTGATCTAACATGAGGATACCGTTATAACGCTTTCGCGCCTCCAGCGTTATCTTATGTATAGTAACTGGAAAACATAACGGCCGTTACTATGGATTAATTAGTATCGTAGGGGCTCGTAATGATACAAATAATACTTGTTATTTGCATTTGCACCGTTTATCAATAAAATAGTTTTTTTGTTTCAAAATCCAATTTTTTAAATATTTTCTAGAAAATAAAGATCGTACCATCACAAATTATTAAATAATTATTTTTTTGGATAATAATATCATTATATTTTTATTAACCAATGTAACACCATTATGATAGCCACTATAGGTTTATAACTTTTTATTATTTCAATATCAATCCTACCTTGGTTTCCAATTTTAAGGATTCTCGAGTAATCCCCCAGAAGAAAAAGGAGAGAACGAAGGGGGAGAGTCAAAGCTGTCAAACTTCCTTGTTCTTAGGGATATTCTATTTGTTCTCATAACTTGCTTATTAATTGAATTCTCTCTTTGGTGGTTACATGTGACGGAAGAGCTACTTATAAAACCTATGGCTCTCACTTCTCCAGATCTTGAGC
>JAOXJJ010000481.1:4816294-4839872 GCA_025769935.1 Phoenix roebelenii
TTTTCAATAATAAACTACCGGTACCGGATTTCATGCTGATCCGGTACCGGTCTCAGGCCGGACCGGTACGGCAGACCCTGGTTGTGTGTATATATGATCGTAGGCATTGTTGCATGTATGCAAATACGAGAATTAGATTTGAATGCGTATCCGCGTATCCAAGTGCCTGATTTGATAAGATGGAAAAAAGAGTTGTGAGGATATATAGAATAAATTATTAATTAAAAAAATTATATATTTATACTTCTACTGTTATTTATTTGAAAATTAAAATTAATATTAAGAAACTGTTTGTCAAGATCCTTAAGTATATATATTTCTCATTCAAACTTCTCATCGAACTTGAGAATATAAAGAAAAACAATATTTTTCAAAGCAAAGATGGCTGAATCGTGCCGAACCGGCCAGTTCGGGGTGTATCGAACTAGACTGGTCAGGGACCAGCATGGTTCAACGTAGATTTTTGAGATGGCCAGCATTCATTACTTAAATGGTTAAACCCCCTCCCCCTCACGGGGCTTGTTCGCGTGGTTCGAGTCCCCCCTCCCTCCCCGCTCGCGATGTTTGAGTTCTTCCTCTCCTTCTTGCTCGCGAACACCCTTGCCCCTCCCCTTGGGCGGTTAGTCACAATGGTCCGAGAGGAGGGCTTCCAGCAAGTCCTCCCTCCCTCCCTTTCTCTCACTCCAATGGTTAGGGTTTCACTTGGCCCTCACCCTCCCTCTCTCTAGCTATAAGGGTTAGGGTTAGGATTTTGCTCGGCCCTCCCCCTTTCCTCTCTCCCTTCCTCCCTCCCTCTCACCCTCTCCCTTATCCTCTTTCTCTCATTCGCTTGCTTTGAGGATTAGGGTTAGGGTTTCTCTTAGCCCTCCCTCTTCCTTCCCCTTCCTCTCCCTATTTTTCAGTATGCCCTGGAATGGTACAATATGGACCCGTATCATATCGAACCGATCACTGGCCGGTACAACCGATACTGGTTCAACAAATCTTGTTTTCAAAGTTATTTTAGTACCTACATTCTTCGTGAATCATTAAAAAGAAAGAATACTCACTTTTAATATGAAAATGGAAGGTCGAAATCATTGCTGAAGAGTTCAAATCTTGGCCAATTCTTAAAAGTAGCATCTGTAGAATCTCATAAGTATCCAAGTATAGCATCTATAGAATCTCATAAGTATCCAAGTATCTGATGTATATTTCACATATGGCATGGCTTTTTAGAGTTGGATGCAAGCGTCTAGGTAACACAGATAGTAGGTGGTTGAGAATGTGCATGCTTGCATGCTTGCTTTGATGACTGTGAGTTTCTATCATTATCTGCGGGCATGGCTAAATTTATTTAGGTGCTTCTATATGTTTGTTGTGTTTTAGTTTGTTATTACATATACATACATCAATACATTTTCATACTACATGTAAATATATACACTCTTTGTATGTGTTTTTACATATAGATACCCATATACATATGTAGATATACGTACATACATAGCAAGTAGGCATACATACATATGTACATATATATAGTTATATATATATTATATATATATATATATATGCATACACACATTATATGCTTATACACGTTTATATGTCGTATATATAAATATATACATATGTTTCTACGCCAAGTGTGTACCTCACTGTGCCTGATGCCTAGGCTTGAAGAGATCTTGGACCTTGGCATGCCTTGAGCTTTTAATAACTTTGAATTTGCTCAAGGCAATGTGCTTTTGATAATGAGGTCAAATGACTTAAATTTGAGTTCTACATAAAAGAAAGAAATATTCAGCTGCCTAAAATATAGTCCCTAAATTAATTTCAAGGACTATCATGCTCACTCCTCATTCCTCACATTCTAGGAGTAAATTCACATTCAAAATATCCCTTCGTCTTACTTCCTTTTTTCCTTTTGACTAAATCTTTCTTACTTGGATACGAAATGGAGTGAGGGTTTGGAATGGATTCACCAAATGGAATTTTCTCCAGTTTCAAAAGAAAGATAACCTCTAACCATTTACAAGTTCTCCCTTTGCTAAAGACAAGTGGCAAACAAGGACATGCATCTTTTATCTTAAATAAAGACTGCAAACTAGTCCTTTATACAAGTGATTCTTGTCTCAGTAGATAATACACTGACTATTGATGATTGTTCATTGATTCAAATCTTTTCTAGCACCCAAGTTCAAATTTGGAATGCGAATAGATAAACATGCAATACTGGTAATGTTACTAATTAAACTTCTCCTAAATAAGCTATCTGTTCTAGATAACTTATTATAGATAAACCATTTTGAAATAAAGCGGTAATTAAACGAATGAAGTAGCAATTCTATGTTAGTTTTTAGGAATTTGTTTTCATGTAGGTGGTTTGAAATGCATAAGTATTTATGTTGTCTTTAAAACTATCTTGCCCACCATCATGTGGTTATCTCTACTCAAAACTAGTTAAGTTTGGTTTGAAGAACATAGAGAACGTGGGGAAATGAGTCCAAGAAAGAAAATTAAATGCTTTGTAGGCCTTTTGGCCTTTGGAGAGTCAACTAGATTGGTCAGAATTAGAAATTTCTAGTCACTAGAAAGCAAGGATATCATGGTAGGCCTTTTAGTTAGGCTTTGGTATATTGAGATATATGAAAACAGGGCTTGGAAGATGATGGGTTACTGATCTACCTTAGGAGTGTGACATGGTGATAGACCGGGGACTTACATGAGGCGTGTGACATATGTTTTTGGGCCCTAAACCATTAGCAAAGAATTGCTCATTCTAGCAACTCATCAGCTTGAAGTGCGTTGGCTGCTTGATTTTTAACTCAACCAATCAAGTTTTAGTGTATAGTATGCATGCCTGCGAGACTCCTATCTATAGACTAGACTTCGTAGACAAACAACATGAGCCCTAGGTATCAGGCGTATCCAGCAATTCAAATAACCAGCCACATGACTGAGCCAAAGAATAGAAGGAAGAACTTGTCATATGCTTGTTTTCATGTGTAGGGGTTTATTGTACTCATCTTGGGAATCCACAGCCTTGCAATGGCTTATTCACTTGTTAGTATCTCGATGTTCTGCTTGCATGTGTTCCACCAATGAAGCCACCTACCCTACACAAGTTAACCCTTTTACCATTGGTAACTAAATTAGCTTGCCTAGAGATGTTTGACAAACTTGAGCTTATTCACATAAATGGTTGGGTATACACATCGCTCTAGCCTCCATGTATGATCTAAGATTCTACATTCTCATGTTTGACCAATATAATGGAGTTTATGTGCATCAATTATTTTCCCCTTGCTTCAAACAAAGCCCCTCTTGAACACATCTACTGTGCCATGTCATTTCATATATGCCCTATTCATGTCTAGTCCAAGCCAGGACGGGCTGAACATGAAGCTTGCTTTGTGCCAGGTCTTGCATCTAGGCTGCATAAGACATGCCTCAGAATGGTGCCATGATGTCATGGTGAAGTGTGAAATGCATGGTGCACCTAATGCTTTCATGTGTAGCACCAAATCTCTTAGGGCCCTTTCGGATGGCCAAGTATTTTATCCGGTGATAAGATCTGCTTGAGGCCCTTGTGTATTTCTCGGTGAACAATGACCATGCAGAGGAGGTTACAGGGGTGGAGAATGGAGAGTCCTGATCCCACTATTTCTGGACAATCCATTCCATTGAAAAGGTGTTTTATCTTATCCCTATGTTTTATAAATTGTGGATTCAATGGAATCTCAGTGATCTTAAAATTTTCTTTACCCATTGCTTCTTTCTCGGTATTATTTCCCACAGAGCATTGATACGTTATCACCAGAAAATAGGATCTGGCATCCAAATAGGCCTTTACGAATTACCAAATGTTCCGTGTTCTAAAATAAGCTTTGAATAATTAGAATGCCAGGTGACTGAGTTTACTCTTGTTGGCTTGGTCTGAACTATCTCAAATCAGTTCTTGTTGAGCATGCACCCTGTACTGTGCCACAACACAATGTGAATGTAGGCTTCCGTCTGTCCTATGTCCTTCCCTTCTTTGCCCTATCACTAGCGGTTACTCCCGATCGGAAGTAGCCCTTTTTCCTTTCATAGAGAGTTCCAATTGTCAGAATCAATAAAAGGCCATCATGGACCAAGAGCCAAACAGATTAATCATGTTGGGAGGTACTGCCCTAAGGAGAAGAAAAGGTGACTACGAGATCTGGGATAATAAATAAAATAGGAACTGGTTAAAAGATTTTGGGCACAATGTATTTTAGGCCAAAGATCGTTGTTTGGTTTTCATCATCATATGCACCTAGGATGCACCACATCTGTCTCAAAGAGGTGCCTTTTTGAGTCAATGATGAAGTTCAAATGCACAGTTATGCACTGGTGTCCGTGTGCAAGTACAGGTTTTGACAAGTGTGATTGGAAATTACTGTTGATGCAACACCAATGGTTTTGGCATGCTCATTTCTTTGTTGAGTTAAAAAAAATATTGTGTAGACCAAACACAACTTTTAATTTCAAATTCAACATTATAAGATGAGTTCTCTTATGTGGAACTAGTTCATCTTCCAGTCTGTGCGTAGTCTCTTCATTCTTTCAATCCAAATGGAAGATGGAATGCAGTCTCTATTCATAATTGGCTGATGAATTGAAACTTAGAAAGCCATGTAGTGTCATAGACATACACATGCACTGTTTCATATTTCACTTGATATTTATTCAATACAAAGAACTAGGTATCATATTGGCTGCCGCTCCCATGTTAAATTTTTTGACCTTCTGTTTCTCCCCTGACCCATTCTTTACTGAATACTTTCTATTGCATTATTGCTATTTAAGAGATCAGATGGCGTTATCTTTTCTACATAGCTGATTATGGATGGCTTTGGTTCAGGTACACAGCATTTTCTGAGCTTTTACCTCTTCTAGCAGTTGGGGCAACACCATTTTTGAAAATTAAGAAGATATCTCAGGCAATTGACACTAAAAATATGGCTATAGTTAATGCCACAATGCTCTCCAGCCCATTTGCCACTTTCTCCTTTAGTGCATCAGCTTCATTTGAAGTTCGGAGCCCATCAAGGATACAGGTATCCAACATTGTAGTAATATTCGTGCGGGAAGGCTTTTCAGGTGGATCCTTATATTTGAATGTTTTATTTGTGACCAATTGCTTGTGCGTCTGTGAGTTAATATCACTTATCTGGTTTATTGCTTCTATGATTACTGGCCTTTCCTCGTTAACAGAAACAAACACTAATGCAGAAATGGATAATTGGCATATGTCTTGAGTGGATATTCTCAATACTCAAGTAAATAACAGCTTTACCTACATAATTTGTTTTGATGCTAGTTTGTCTATCAGCTATAACATAATATAGGATAGGTGTAACTATTGGTAATTAGGACTTTTGAATGATTATAACTCTTTCATATGTGATTCAAATTTCTGAAGCTTTCTTTATAGTGAATTTGGCTCCTTATTCCCCAGGCACATAGGCTGTGGTATCTATCTGGATGTGTAGCTGAGACAATGCAAGACTGGATGGATGCTTCATGCCTTATCTGTCTCATTTGGTGAAACCTGGAAACTGTTCTCATTTCATAAAAAATATAAATGTAAATATTTCTCATTTTAAGGATACATGCAGCATTTAAAATGAAATAATTGGTTGCTGCTGTTACAGGAATGTGAACTTCAAAAGCAAAAAAAAAAAATAAAACCCATGATTGATCAAAATAATAGTTTGAGACTTATGCAATCAACTTCTTTTGTTTCTGGTTTGGTTAACTCAATAAGCTAACGAACAACAGTAATATTTAGAAAAGCTACATAAATGATTGAGCTTGTGCAAACGTAATAGGATTATGTACAGTGAGGTTGTTTTGTTAGCATCACTATCATCATTCTCACAATCCAAGCCATGCACCATCAAAAAGTAATCAGCTATAGTGCACAACTTTGGTTAAGAAGGCAGGAGAATTTAGTACTTATCAACCAGATGCCAACCTTCAAAAATGGGTGCCATGGCCAAGTAGCTTTAGACAGGATAGAATTTTACCCTAGGACGTTGGTTGGCAACTCGGGTGATTGACTTTATGGGCTGCTGTTTAAGTTCATGAAAGCAAGAGTTACTAAGATCTGAAAAGAGTTTAGACTGACATGGTTTATGGCAATGTTTGATATGAAGGATTATGTTCATCTTAATTGCAATCTTAATCAGTAATGTTGCTTTTGTTCAATTTTTCTATCCAAAAACATTAATAATATTTTATTTTTTTACCTATTTAATATTCAAAATGTGAGAGGCAAACATAACGAGGACAGCAAGGATGCAAATTGCAATTACTAGCAATTTTCTTAATAAAATGCGTGCTAATATCCCACTCACATATTTGTGCAATTAATTGAAAATAATGAAAAAGAAGAAACATATGGAACCTAACCAGGGAGATTACCTAAATCATCCACTTTTTTTTCCTTATGGCTGGCAATGTTTGGCCTGACACAATTGGCCCAAAGACTTGGTCTGGAAAAGTTTGGGCTCTAGCTTGGTCTCAGGCTCTGTAGGTTGTCCTTGCTCCAGGCCTAAGCCCAAGTAGCTGAAGCTGGGATAAGTTCAAGCCAGTCTTGGGCTGAGGACTCTAAAATATCTAGTTAGCCCTGCTTCTTAGTTTGGCCTGGTTTGGCAAAATGTATAAACTTTGGCTAAAGTGCACTTGGAATATTTGGGCTGGTTTCAAACAGGAACCAATGTGGTACTGGTGGTTTTAGCTGCAGCATAGAGCTGATCATGGGCCGGGCCTCGGGTGTAAACTATGTTCATTTTTAGTCAAGCTTCGGGCCAGGTCTATTTAAATGTTGATGTTTTCTATGCCCAAGCCAGGCCAATGATCAGCTCTACTCTAGTGCAGTTTGGACGTGGGTATACCTCTACTGATTTGAAATGTGGCTCAGGCATGGTCTTGATGGGTTTAGCACTGGTCTAACATGGGATCTTGGGCCATGTTGTACCTGGCCCTTTTACACAATAATGCAAAATAATGTACTTCATTGTTATCATACTCTTTATTGATAAGAATGATTGTAAGTACATTTTTATAAATTTCAAAACGGCGTGTGATCAGTTTGATGATAGCAACCTATACCGACCTTTTGCTTTTCAGCTAGTTATGCTAAATGATGGAATCAAATCAGTTGATAAACAGTGCTATGTATACTTGCAGCAAAAAAGGGTGATATTTTAGACACCATATACAAATCTACTGTGATTGTATACCTGCATTAGTCCAAAATTTCTTTCTGATTTGTACCTGAATACTTTTTTAACATATATGCACAAACTGACACGAGTCGTCCGTGTTTATGAAATTGCATGAACGTGAAATTTTGCTTTTAAGAGCTTATGGTGTGTATATATTGCTAGCCCAGTGAATATTGTTTACTCTGACTATTTGGTCTTCAAATTCTCCTTATGTCTTTTCCTTGTTTAACATCATGCTGGGTCCTTACACATTTCTGGTCATCGCTCAGTTCAGGTATACCTATGAATCTCTACCTGAAAGTCTGTCATCCTTTGACAGGTCCAGTTCAAGGAAGGAACTTTTCAACCTCCGGAGATATCATCAACTGTGGATCTACCTGAAAAAGTAAATATCTTTGGGCAGTTGATTGACCTGAAACCTGTTCGACAGACGTTAAACCCTGTACAAGAAAACATCGCAAACATTACACGTGCTATCTCTGGCCAGCCACCTCTTAAAGTCCCACTTCCTGGAAACAGTGCTCAGTCCTGGCTTCTAACAACTTACCTTGATCAAGATTTTAGAATTTCAAGAGGCGACGGGGGTTTGTTTGTTCTGGCAAAAGAAGGGAGCCCTCTGCTGGATCAGCTGTCATGAAAGTTATTTTGGAAGATGATTTTGTTGCTTCACATCATTCATGCATCAATCCAGTTTGAGGCCTACCATCCTGCTTTCTTTAACATGTTTTATTGTCATGAAGCAAATATTAGGGATTCTATCTCATAAAATGATTTTTTAGCTAATTATATGGGATCTGTCAATACTGAATACTGATGGAGTCCTCAGCTCCATGTATAGTTGCCTTAACATTCAAATGATCATATCATGAACTGTTCAATTTTGATTCATCTTGGAAGTGCCATCAGAAATAACCACAGCTCTTCAGAGTACCCTTATTATACAAGGTAGACATGGGCATCGGGCCGTGCCGGCCCGTGGGGTGGCGGGCCATGCCGGGCCCGGCACAGGCCGTGCCAGGCACGAGTTTATCCAAAAAAATAGCCATTATGGGTGGCCCATAACGGCTATTTGTGGTTTTTTATCCATTTTGCCCCTTCCAATAGCCATAAAACGGCTAATTTGAGGGATATTTTGGGAAAAAAAATTGGAGTCCCGTTTCGGGCTGGCCCGCGGGCCGTGCCGTGCGTGGCTCACGAATCGTGCCAGCTCAGGTCTTTATAGGCCGTGCCAGGCTCGGCCTGCGGGCCAGAAATCCTTAACCTAGCCCGATCGTGCCTAGCACGGCCCACTTTGTGCCGGACCATGGGCGGCCTGGCCCAATGCCCACCTATAATACAAGGATAAAATTGTCATCTGCAATCAGTTTTTTAGACTCTCTTGAACAAAATAAGGTTCTTATCATGTTGAAAACAATCTACCACCATATAATGCAACATGTCTACCTACTTGGGGATATACCACATTACCACCCAAGTCTTGAACCCAGATTGCGAGGTAGAGGGTTATGACCCCCGGGAGAAGCCCCATTCCATTATCACCTGTAGCTTTTTGAAATCATCAAATAAATCTCTCATTTCATAATGCACACTCCATGATTTAGGTGTCTAGATTTATTCGTGATGAAAAAAAAGTCTTAAATGGTGTGATATTTTTAATTATTTCAAGAAGGAAAAAGCCTTTTTAATTATTTTGTATGACATCGTGAAAGCCTGAGCCTGGCAGTTAGCGGTTCATTTGGATTTGGTACAGTCTATGTTGATTCGTGTTTGGTGGTTTGATGTCGCTAAACCATGGTCCTCCACTGATCAGTGGGCTCCACCGCTACAATAAAGGGGCTTCACGATTTGTTTTTTAGATACAATAATAAAACATTAGTCCCACATCGGATAGCAAAACAAGCCTCCAAAGGCCGCAAGACGTTATAACGAGTGGGCTGCACGATGAGCAAAGCACGCAGCTGCGTGGTGGGCACAGAGCGAACTATTCTTTCGCCTTTTACTAAAGAATACCGTGTGCTCGCCACATTAAGCAGCATACGCCAATTTTTGGAGGGCTACTTCTCTATCTGGGGAGTGGCCCTAACAAATATTCTTTAAATATTTTATTATTGAATACTTAATTATTGGCGAATTCAACTCTTTATAATAGTGAAATACTGAGAAAAAAGAATTGAGTTTGAATGAAATTGTCCCTACCAGCAGTTTTAATATTCCAAGATATCCTACCTGGAAGGTTATTTGGCAGGTTAAGAGTGTGTTTGGAAAATTTTCTACAGGTCTGTTCATATTTCCAGCTCATATTCTTCTAAATATTCATTCTAATTTTAGCTTAAATTCCATGTATGTACATGCTCGATTGTAGAAAAGGTTTTCTTTTTTTTTTCCTTCCATAGAAATGGAGCTGAGGGATGTATTTATGTGAGTCTTATCCAAATGAATTGCCCACTTCATGAATCTAATAAGAAATTCAGTCTAATTTTACTGATTTTTTCAAACAAATTCTAAATAATTTTCAATTTATTTTATTTTTTTAGAACACCAAATAGAACTTGAGTACCTTATTGTATTTTTTTATAAGACAATATTAGCAAAATTTAGTAACCAACTAGAACTCAAATACCTCATTTTCTCGATCTAGTCTATTGATTCTTAATTTGGGACATGCTTGCATGATTATTTTATCTACGATAATGGCAACTTTCTTGTTTACTCCATCTCTGAACTTTACTTATTTTAATATTTTTTTGTTAATAAGAGTTTACTGCATCATCTTTTTCAGATATTGCAGGCCCTATGTTCTACTAATATTTTAATCCCTTTTTTTTTCGAGAGATAGTTTTTTCTCTCTGGTAACAAGAATCATGAGTGACTAATTTCATGTGTAGTTTCCTTTTATCTAGCAATTCCCTCTCTCTCAGAAAAAAGAGAGAATTTCCGCTTTATTTGCTGTAATTCTCATGCTTTTTTTTTATTTGTTTGAAAAAAAACCATAATCCATAAGTCTTTAAAATCACTTGCTAGTATATACAAAAATCTAGGAATAATATAGGAATTTTTTTAAATCTTCATGAATTGTCCTTTTGCCATATGTTATAAATTAGCTGGTACTCTAATAAGATTTATTACCTTGCATGGGTTTAGTTAAATATAGAACCAATTAAATTTCTGGATCCGATGAATTTATTATGTGCCCATAATGAGCATCCCCGGATGATTTCCATTTTTATGGCACCAAAATCCTACAAGGCTTTTACCTCCAACTTTTTCCTTTTTTTTTTTTTTTTTGATAGCAAATTATTTTATGAATCTACAATATACAATGATGAGGATTCAGGGGAAGAAATTTATGTCGCATCCGCGGGTCCACCCCCTTTCCCCCGCTCTCTCGCACCTCCGGCTCTAACCTCCTCCTTTGCCCCTGCCTCCCCGTCTCCAGCCTCCACCCTGATTCCGATAATTGCCTCCAGCCTATTGAGAGAAATAAATGAGGTTCTTAAATCAAATTCAGATATAAAAATTAGATAAAGCGGGTCCAGCCAAAACTAGTTTCGTACCCTGATATGGCTTTGAGACCATGGCAGGTGCTAGAGATCTCAATCTAATGGGTCCCGAATCTTTTTAGAAAAATGCCCAAGAATGTTTTCAAGTTGGAAACAGACCTCCATAATACAACCGAAAAAAATGTACGAAGTTTGAGAAAATCAGAAAGAATGGAAGCCCTTGTGGCTGAAAGAGGAAGAACCGGGGAAAAAGTATTATAATTTATTGTTTCATGTTTCAGACAATATATCTGGTCAAATTGTCGGCCTAATCATTGAACCAGTGGGCCACTACACTGGATTCCTGGCTGAATCAGTGCCCGGTCTGATTCTAGTGACCATGCTTGCTAAAGGCAGTACAAAATATGGACCAAGTTTGTGTCTATGGTATTGAAATGGCAGCTAAATATTGTTTTGGGGATTCATTTTATATTTTAGTGTTAGTACACCTGCTGTGAAATTAAAATTCTTCACAATTGCATTATAATGAATTAGCCATCTTATAATATCTTGATTCAACCGAAATAATAAAGCCCAATATCTTGCATTTGTTTTATTGATGAGCATCTAATGCGGATTAAGACTGAAGGAGCAATACTGGTTTCGAACTCTAACCATGGTCTCCATGAGTTAAAGCATATACCACTAAAGCATATTGAAACCAGCAATGTTGACATAAAATTTCTTGTCCAAGCTAGAAATCGTAAGTTACCTCGAGAAACCTCCCCCGCAGCCTTTCTTAAATTATATTTAAAGATCCATTTCTTAACTAACACTTCCTTAGATATTGATAATAATATTCTGGTATTACAACTGAGTATTTAAGTGCAAGAAAAAAAAGTAAATTGCAAAAATACACCCGATGCCCAATTAAATTACAATAGCTCTCTTGAGGGTGCCAATTTGTAAAGACGGCAAAATCTCTTATCGTGTTTGGTAGGAATGCAAGACTTAGAGTAGGCTCCTATATACCAGAAAATGGGCAATCTTATACTTGTTTTTAGGCATAGAGTATCCTCTACCATCTTGGAATTGCCTTATGCTGAAACTTTATACCAATTTCATCCCTTTTTATTTTACCCATGATTTTAATTGTATATTCTCATTTATATTATATAGATATTATAATATAACAATAAATATTATAATTACAATACAATATATCACATAGTACTACTAATATAAAATATTATTATTCTTTTACTACTATAATAAATTGTTCTAATATTACTATATTATGTTATGATAAATAATATCTTTGATATATCATCACATGTTCTATTAATAATAATGCAATAATATTGCTAGCATCATACTATATTACTTACAATATAAAATTTTGTTATTTCGATAGTGGTAAGTAAATTACTATCATAGTATCTATTATTGACAATTTACAAGTAAAAAAAATTATTATAACAATAATATTTATTATTCTAACATGGTCTCCAGTTGCCTAATATCCTTTAACTGTCGAACCTTCCATGATGACCCACTATATCTAAATCCACTAGGCTGATCATTATTGCATGCAAATTCCTCTTCTACTTCTGCCCCTTTTTTCCTGAACAATTTAGAATTCAGACTAACTGATCCGCCCATTAAGTCAATAACCCATATATCATTTCATTTAGCATACAAACTGCAACACTTGTCTGATGCAGTAACTTTCCTGAACCATTTTGAGAATACCAACTTTGCCAACCTTCTATATCATATTCCCTTAAAGCACTGAAATCAACTTGTAAAAATAATCTACTTTCAGTAAACTTGCTTGTAAGAGAACAAAAAAAGGAGGGAAGAAATGCAGCTGACTACAGCAAACACAGATTTTTTTTTTTTTTTTTTTTTTGAAGAGAACAAATCCAAACTACTTAAGAGTACCTGCAGTCATGGATAGACCTACAAGTCTTTGAGTATACCAAGAGAAAGATTCAGTTTGTGACCACCAATATGCAAAAACCAAGGAGGCACACGAGCAAATTCATAGTTGTTTACATTTTTTACAGGATTCTGAAAATCCTTATCTTGCACTAGAAATTTCTTCAAGTTGATAGAAGCAGCAGCATTGTCAATACTATAACTTGCACCATTCGAGAGAGTGCCAGCTTTTAACTCAGCAACTGATAGCAGGCATCCAGTTGACAGTGGTTTTGATGAGATAAGCTTATCAATAGAACCAGCAAATTGTGAATTATGGCTCAAGGATAAGTTTAAACAATCAAGGAAACATGCAGCTTTGATCTGCCAATTGCAATTAAATTAGGGAATTAGCAATTAATTTTTCAGTCCCGGAAACATGAGCCTAGTAGCTAAATTTGCATTTCGGATATGATTAGAAAAATATGAGATAAGATTAGAGAAACATTTCCTTCCTCATTAAGAGAATGAAAGACATCAGCAGCATTTACTCCCAAAGTATACTCATTCATCAAACTGATAGAAAGCAACTAAATAAATGATTTGGGTGGACTAAATGAGGTGGAAGAGGCAGAGCAAATTGATAACTACTATGAAGGATAAAACAGAAATAGAAGGCTAACTAATGAATGAACTAATCCAATATCACCATACAGAAATTTATTGTTGGGGTATTATGAATCTAAGCACATGAATATTTTTGTACACAGTATATTATAACCATGCGTAACACATGGCAAAAAATCAGGAAGTTTTCTTTCAGTCTATGGCTAGCCTACTATTTTATTTTGTCATAGGTGAGAAGCATATAGAATACTTAAGAAACATAAAATTCAAATTTAAGAACATAAATGATTTCGAAGTAGTCTCCAAGTGGATTATATAAATAAATGGATCAATTGTGCATGCCCCTTTCCCTAGTTAACAATACTAACGGTTACTTTAGGTCAAAGTCCATCATCATGTCCAGTGATAAAATAACACCATACTAGAATATACACCATCACCTTGTCATCATGACTTCATAAAGGTGAACAAGGATCATCTTCACTTCTTTAATCTCAAAAACACCTCCTCGCATAATCTTCCATAATCGTATTCTACGGATATGTTTTCCACAATGTTTTACAAAATAGCCACCTTAGTGCACAACTTAAGGTTTCACATCATGTTTGAGTACAGAAAATGAGACCGATTTATCAATTACTATTACGTGTTGCCAAGTTGTACTTGCCCACCAACTTACTAAATCTTGCACTGTTAGACATGTTATGCTTCAGTATGTGGACTATATAATTATTATAAAGTTCTCCTTATTTCTATTGCCTTTTCCAAGTTTTCGTTGTTGCGCATCCTTGGTCTCTAAGCATCTTCCTACGCACCTAAACTCTAAAGATGTTTCACAATAAATATGTTTCAACTAGCTAGAGCACTATATCTCATGTATCCAAATTGCAGATTTCAAAAGATATAAATAGAACTGTCCAAAATGTACGCAATGATTTCTTTGGGGTGTAAAGATGCATAACTGCATGCTGCATTTTTGGTTTATGAAGGATACTATCCTTTAGATGAACTTTCAAAATAACAAGGATATAAAAAAAAAAAAATCATGCATCTACCCAAACCTAAGTAAAATAGTCAAGAAGAGAGAGAGTAAAATGGTTATGATGATAATCTACTCAAGGTCATGACTCTTGCATCAGGTTGATAAGTCAAGAAATTGAATCTTGCCCATATGGAGGACTGCTAGAAAAAAAAAAAAGTTGAATATGCATATAAATATAGATAAAGTGAGGATCGAAGGTGGGTGTTTTTGCGAACCCATTCAGCAACTATGTTATTCAAAATGAAAATTCTAATGTCAAAAACAGCAAGGCTTCATTTAGACTCAATATGCCCAAGGACTGAGTTGTATCCATGTTGTTTATGATTTTTTTTCTAATTTATAGTTAGATTATATTTCAGTTCTCTGATATTTGAAAACCAAATCTTTGTTCTAGTCTTGAACTGATATGTTTTGACATAGAGTCCTAGCCACACATACTCTAATCAAGAATTTAAGTTATAAGCATAAAAGTGATATGTCTACCATAAGTGAGCACAATTACTGAGATAAAATTATTCATGCGTATGATGTTCTACTCCCAAGTTTCAAAATCATCGGGGTTGCACTGGAATCTGGATTCATCTTTTCATCCACAAAATAGTTTGGGAATATCTGGATTGTCCGGTAACTCTGTTAGCATACACAATGATTAATAGCGAATTCTCGAGGAGAGAATAATGCTCCAAAGAAATAAAAATTTATTGCTTCAGCGCCATGATCAAATTATATGAAAATTTTGGAAAAAGATATAATAATGCAACAAAATCAACATCGATAACTTCAAGAAAACTAACACTCGGAGGATATTATATTCGGGACGGTGGTCCAAAAGAGCAATTTCATGGACATGAGGCAAGATGAAAGATTATGATGCGTACTAGTAGAAAATGTTCCTTCAAAGGATAAACATGTTAACAAAATAATCTACACCCACAGGAGGACAAAAAAGGTGATTTATTACAAGCTGGGGACCTGCAAAATACAGTAAAGCAAGAAGTCTCCAGGCAACAGTGAAACTGTCTGCTCAATTGCAAGAAGCACTTGTGGAAGCCTTGCAACAAGTTGTTTTCCAGCTGGAATGGAGTAACTTCTATCTAACAAACTAATGAAAGCACAGACCTCGTATATATCTCAGAAATCTCATTTTCTGTCAAAAATTTCTTACCCAACATGAACAAAGAGATAACACCACCGAATCATCACAAACTAGCACACAAACACTCCAGAAATTATTACAACCAACTACAAGAACTAACCAAAAATCAGCATCAGTACATCTGAACCACGAACACACTTGATAAGAAGCAATCTTAGAAGTGGTAATTGTAACAATACACAAGTCAGCTAGGCCACGACATTAATGTTATAAATGAAGATTGACATTACTGTTTTAATATCCACGGAGTAAATCTGCAGAACAAATCCATTCAAGCAAAAAGGAAGATCTGAACGAGGAATGCTAAAGAAAAAGGAATAGAAAATGAATAAGTTAGAGTACTGTAACCAATTGCAACTGTTTAACTGAATTGTAGGTATGGCATAACCAAGTTGGACAAAAAGATTACTATAATCTCAAGTAATCAACTAATTATTTTGCAAATTACCTCACTGGAGTTGCATGTTTTCTTCTCAATCAGTATCATCATGTATTACAAGAGTTCGGTGTTGTATGTCTAGGAGGTAGGGCAGCTATTAGAAGATTCAATTTATTCATAACTGGACAAAATACTCTGTCAGGTTGAATTATAAGTTTAACATACTCAGATTTCAGATTTAAACAAACAATCAAAAAAAAAGTATATGTAATAGTCATGAGAAATTATCTCAGCCTTCTCTCATCAGTAGTAAAAGCTTACAAACAATACAGACAAAAATGGAAAAGAAAAGGAACTCAAATGATGAAAACATAAGATGGCAGAAGCAATCAATGCAGTATACAACAGGAAACAGAATTAAGTATAACTAGCTATACTAAAACATGAAACAGAATTAAGTGTAACTAGCTATACTAAAACATGTAAGGCCCAAATTGCTAACAAATGATGAAAGCAATTCTTAAAAGAAGATTATACAAATGCAATTACCAAAGTATTAAAGGAATGAAGCCTTTGCTAAAATTGGTATCTAACAATTTGCCAAAAGTAGTTTGTAATACTAACGCATTTCATATAGATTGCACAGACTGGATGCAGTGGGGACAGAGTAAAAGTGAATTGTGATTGCTGCATGCACATTAAGTTGAGGAAAACTTTTGAACAACAAAAGGATGCAATGTTCTTGAGCACATCTGGAGAAGCTAACAAGTTGAACCAGCAGAGAACAAAGTGAGGATGGACATTATATGAAATTGTAAAATTGTAATGTGCTATAGAGACTAAACAAACATGTTTAAGAAGAAGGTTCAAGAGTTCTAAGAAGCCTAGGCGGAAGTTTCAAAGAAGGATGTATAAGCCCATAATAGAAAAAAGTAAATGGTAGCTAAGGCCATAATTGGAGCTAACAGCAAAGTTCATCTCAAATAGACATGAATAAAGAATGTTTAAAACATTAAGTATATCTAAGAAATAAACTACCAAGATTATGAATTACACCTACCCTAACAAACTTTTTATATACAATGTTGAGCCGGCAACTCCATAGTCTACCTTCAAAATCATTCCTATTCTAGCTTACAGGCATGATAAGAATGTTTCCCATTCAGAGAGAAGTTAGGAGAGAAGGGTTTGGGGGAAATGGAGTCCTGCTCTCTAGCTTGTGAGGAAGGTGGATACCTATGAGTTTGTGGCCAGCTCTCACATAATATTTATTTTACAATAAAAGGCTTATCTAATTAGCCATTTATGAGTAATGCACATTGCTAACAAAATTTCTTTCATACGTTAAAGAAACAAATATGCATAAAGTTCAAAGTTTGACCAAATTATTATATAAAATAAAAAGCAGGATTGACGTGAGAAAAACTAATGCGCCAAACATGCTAATACCAAAGGATCAATAAGTAAAAGACAGAGTTCTGAAACCCACTAAACACATTAACTTGTTCTTGTTCAGGGTCTAACTGCAATTTGACAATAGCCCTGCTATACCATCCACAAGTGCCTTGCTGACTTTATCTGCAGGGTGAACAGAAAGCTGAAAAACAACAAACAACATTGTCAGGGAAACATATTGAAGATCAGATTATATATAATGTCTTTGTTGGAGAATCAAAATATTACAGTAATGCAACAAATGGCCTGGCAAGCATAGAAACACATGAGGAAATGTAGCAGACCTTTATCAACATTTGCGTAAGTTTCATCCATCTGCTCCATTGGATGATGTACATATAAAAATCTTGTGCCATGCCCATAATGATTACCCTTTTCATTATGTTCAATTTTGGAAGAAAAGACTCTGATTGATTAGACAACTCTCCAGCTAGAATTTTTTTGATTGAATTTGAGAACTGACTGCTAAATGACCAAAGACCTCCCAGTGCAGATTGGGTAGAGCTACTTTCCTTAACGCAGAACCCAGAAATATCATTTAACGACATCTCAAGGCCATAGAGATTTGCCTCATCATCCAAAACTAGTATCAAGAACTCAGTTAACCCACGAACTGCATGCTCAATGCTACCCATGCTTGCAGCAGCAACTTTATCATGCTCCTTGATACATACAGAGCATTTGCACAGCAGCTGACAATGCCGGGTAGAAAAAAGGCGAGTACATCAGCAGTACCAACCTAAAGGAACATCAAATGGAAAATAAAAATGCAACTAAAAAAAACGATGAGGATGAAAGATATATCCAACATTTACTAGCTTGAGGGCTACAATAGAATAGGAACTTCCAAATCGGATTAACCATGCCCTACCTTCAAATGATCTACCATGTTTAAACAACTGAACAAGCTTAGAGAGTTAAATAAAGAAAATATTTCAGCAAACACAAGACAACCAATTAACATATAATTCTTACTCGGATAAGATGTTATTGGCATTTTACTCCGATAATGTAATTGTCATATAGATTTCAAGGGTATTGAAGTGGAATAAATGAAATATCAACACCAGGAACTAAATTCTGAAAATATCTCAAATTATCTATGAGATATGAATTATACTGCATAACATGATTATACCATTGTATAGGATTTTACTTCTAGTTAGTTTGCAAATGCTTGAAAAACAATTAATTATCTTCTGCTGTTTAATGATTTCTCAACTGGATATCATTTGTTTTCATACTTCAGCACCTCATGATTTGTTAACCATCAACCCATTTATCCCAAAGTCGTCATGGCACATATCAGTGCTAAATTCATCCCTTGCTAACTCGCTAAAAGCTTAAAGGATGACCAAGTTCTTTGAGAACATGTTATGTGTTGCTTCTGCTTCACACACCCCTCCCACCCTCCGCAACGCAATAAAAAAAATCTTTTTTTTTGCTACAATGGGTGACTCACACCACTCTAGTGTGAATACATCCAAAAAAATCAGAAAACACCAGACATCCAGCAAAGCCCTCGGCAACTATGCCTCTCCTATCTAGAGCACCCCAACAGAGTGGTCCGCCATAAAGAAGGCCATCCAGTTAGCGGCACCATTCGCCTCCCTGTAGATGTGCCTGGCCCCAAAGGAGATGCGCATCCTCTCGCCAAGCTTTAGATATCCTAAAGCAAGGATTGGATCTGAACTTCCCCCGCATGCCCCTGTATCTAACCAACCACTATAGCTGAGTCACCTTCCAACAAAATGGCGTTAGCTCTCAATATGCACTGGGCATGGCTGAGGTCGGCCCAAGTAGCTCTCAACTCTGCTCCAAAAACTGATGAAAAAATATCCTTTTCATAAAACACTTACATGACTTTATAGGCTACTTGGGTTGCAATAGGATTGGATCTAACTCCGGTCTATTTAAATCCATTGGGTTTGGGTTGTGTTCATGATTGGTGCACCAATCAGACTAGAGATAATACACTTCCACTCACAAAATATAGATAATACATTCCACTTGTAAAATATCTGCTCCTAAGTGATGCAAACTCAGTATTTTAATGGTAATGAAGTCGGTGGTCAAAATAAACATAAGAGAAAAGCTAGTTTTTCTAGCTTCTCCTAAAAGCAGCTTGTTGATTTCTACTTATACAAGAAGCATTTTTTTATGGATGATATATTTTTTTTCTTTGCCCCCTGACAATGTTTTTTCCGTTACCTTAAAATCCAAAAAAGTGCTTTTCAAGTAATGACATGCTCATCCCAAAAAGTTTAATAGCCAATGGCGCATTGCATATTCTTAAGAAGATTTTATAAATGCTACAGACAGACCAGAAAATTATGCAGATGATTTTTTGTCATGGTAACTTCGTGATTATTTAGGACACATGTCTGAACATTATTCTTATGTCAATAATATCTGCATTGACCACCAATCATCAAATAGAACTCTGACAACTGTCTTTGTTACCAGTTCTTTCAAACCAAACATAAGCCTCATTATGTATGAGGGTTCTCAAAATTAAAAGTCTAGCTGTCAAGGCCACATAGGCTTAATACCTACAACAAACAATATCTGAGCCTGGATAAAATATAGAAAACTGATGCTTGACTATTAGACTGTTAAAGCTAGAGATGCAACCTTCCAACCTGTATACATAACCAATATGTCAACTGTCTATTTTTTTCATCCTGTTAACAACCTGATGTCATTGAAGGAATACACAGACGAGGTAATGGAAGTAATGACGGAGAACTGCAGAAAGAGGAAGCAGGTAACAAAGCTTCTGCAAGCTTATTACACATATATGCTTGTAAAAATAGATTACTGGCAGCACAAATAATCTCTTCTCAAAATACCAAGGAACAAAATCAACTAATATATCAATAACCAGAAGTTAGCCATAATAATATTTCAAATGTGACTTTCCCTGTATTAATCTCCCCATGGTTTTGAGACACGACTGAGAACATCAGACAACTGTTTAACCACGAAGATGTCTCATCATTCAGCGGAATGCTAGAATCTAGAGTAAAAAATGTGACTAAGCAGTGAGGTTTCTGAATGTGTCAGATATCGTATACATGTATAGCACATTGGTTTTAAGGTTATAAACTTGCCTTGGCAACAAGTACACAAAGTGTAAGAAATGCTTCCTTCCGGAGACTTGCATTTCCATGATGTCCTCTTGAAACCTCAAGTACTGCAGTCTTTACCCAACAAAATCAAACAAAAGAAAGGAACTTTAGCTCGCAGGCACAAGTACCATTGGGGAAAAAACTAAAGATACAAGAAGAAACGCATAGGTGAAAAACAGCAACAATGAAATGACACTGCAAAGTGACAGCAAGTGTCCCACTGCAGCAGAAGCATTTTGTGACTGAAGCATTGCAAGCAAATATTCTTCAGGTTCTGCATGGTACACGGTGGAAGTAGCACGCTCAACTTGCAGAGCACTAAAGGATGCAATTTTGGGGAAGAAAACCATTTGCTTACATGAGCATGAACTATTAGGACAAGGTTGTAACTTGCCAAGCATTGACCTAAAGCATATAATAATTCTTTCATGGAATTCTTCAGATGCCGCAAAAGGTGAAAGCAAAGCCCCAGAAGTTAAATTCTTCAGCATCACAACCATTTGAAATTGATGCCTTTGTAATAATGCCCACGAAAGTAACAAGACAATAATTTCCATCAAAAAATTCGAAGAAGACACCAGCATATGTACACATCACTTTCAAGGATTTCTTTTTAATGCATTAACATATTATAGGACATCCATCCAGGCATATATGCTCAGTTATCTTGCATTTATTTTAAAAAAAGAGGATGTCTATAGATGATTATCTGGTATAAAACAACTAATTATTTCATAATAAGGGTATACTTTTGGCGCTACTTGTACCTCCAAACAAACTAGTCAAGAATCAAACTTTCCAAGAAGATGCACCTACAATCACATGATCAAAACAACTTAAGCAGAAGTTTAGGATTACAATCATAGTTGCTTTACTTACCAACACCAGAGAAATGTATGCACAAAGGCTCTAGAGGAAGTCAACAAATATCAAATTATAAAAGCTGACAAGGAAGCCTAATCCAAAGTATTCCCTACCCCTACCCTCAAGAAAAAGAAAGACCCCACTCCAATTAGCCAACTTCCTAGAAACCTTCCACATCCAGGTCCTGTTATGCAACTTAGGTTTCTGCAAGTTCAAACGGGAACCCACTTACTCAGTTGAGAAAGTACTTTCTCAACTATGCACACACCAGTCCAAGCTTTTACCCAACTTTCAAATGCATCAGTAGAGGTAGGTGAAAGTTTGCCAGCTTCCAAGATTAACTTCAAACAAACTACTGAATCATTGGCATTAGCATGAACTGCTGGTTCAATCCTTAATGACGACTTCAAAAGCTACAATTAAGCCGTCTGAATCCTTAAAGATATTATACCAAATATCTAAAACAACTAGTATGTTCCAGTCAGCACTTTATTACATCACTGGTTTGACTAAGAATTTTCCACTGTAAATCCATCATAATTCTCATAGAGGTCCAAATCCTCAAATCAATGTTAAAGAGTTCTACCACAAGTTGAGACCGTATCAAGATTCTGCATACAATTTAGCACATTACATACTATAGTCTACAATTGAAATTGCACCTAACTATTCTCACCCAGGTTTAGAATAATGCCGTGTTAAACAAAGAATGAAAAACAGAAAAGACCACTAAAAGTGAAGATAAAAAGTTCCTTTCACAAGTTGAAACCATATCAAGATTTTGACATGATTTAGCAAATTACATACTATAGTCTCCACAATTGAACATGCACCTAAGTATTCTCACCCAGGTTTAGAAACGCATGGTGTTTAGCACCATTATAAACAACAGGAAAAACAAAAACACTAAACAACAAAGAAAATAGAATATCAAGAACCACTTAAAAATAACAAAAGAATATGTTATGAAGCACATACCTGATTCACAGACCCCATATGGCATTTCTTTAGAAGTTTCTCAACGCCTATTAGAACACCTTACGCCACACTATCACTGATCTCAAGACCTCCCAATGAGGCACCGGTGTTCCCCAAGCACCCATCTGAATCGCAAAAGAAGAAACCGAAACAATGTATAGCTGAGAAAAAGAAAAGACCACACTTAGATGTTAAATCAATCAAGATCGAGTCTCCAACTTTGAAATCTTTGACTCAAAATCTAGACTAAGCTACTAGCCCAGAAATAGCTACTTTATAAAGATATTGCTGAGAAAACGGATAGACGACCCAGATGTCAAAATCGATCAAGAACGAGTCTTTAACTTCGAAATCTTGGATTCAACACCTAGAAATAGCTAATTTACAGAGGAATTACTGATAAAGGAGAGCAGAAAGAGAAGAGACGTCGGGTGTCAAAAATCGATCAAGAACGAGACTTTAGCTTCAAAGTCTTGGACCCGAGCCGCACAACTAGCTAGTTTCCAAAAAAGAGAATGGAAAGCGACGCCTCAGATATGAAAATCGATCAAGAACGGATCTTTATAACGTGGAAACCTTCAATCCAAAGCCCTGGAGATGGCTAGTTGATAAGGAAGAAAGATTCTTCGAATGGTCGTCAAGTGGACGCATATGAGGGTTCTTGGAAGGAGGAGGGGCAGAGCTTACCCGAGACAGGCCGCAATGCGTCGGGCGGTTCGCGGCGGAGGAAGTCGGCCATTCCCGGGAGGAAGGAGGCGTCATTCTTAGGGTTCCGGACGAGATCGAGGAGATACACGTAGTAGGGCTTGAGGCGAGAGAAGACTCTCCCCACGGTTTCGCCGTCATGGGCTCTGCTCTCCCCTCGGAGATGTGCCATGGTTTCTTTCTGTTTCTTTCGGGTTTTGGGTTTTGGGGCGCAGGGGAAAATAGAATGGTACGCCGAAGGTTTAGGCCCTGTGAGGAATAGGGCTGCTAATAGTAGAGCCGTCTATTGTAAAAAGTTATTTGCTGTTTGGTAACTACATTTGTAAATTACTGTAGCATTTTAACATAGTTTGGTAAATAAATTAAGAAAGTACTTTTGTATAACAAAATTACCATAAAGGATATTGCATAGTATTATACAACAGAATATAATAAAATATAACATATATTAAAATATAAATATATGATATAGTATAATAATATTTTAATATAAAATAATATTATTATAATATAGCATAATAGTACTATAAGTACTAGAGTAAATTAATTTTTAATAATATAACACCATATTAAATTATTTAACATGATATATTAATATACT
>JAOXJJ010000481.1:4842351-4858227 GCA_025769935.1 Phoenix roebelenii
CTCACCTTCCCCACCCTCGGCCACCATTGGCCGAACCATCGCCGGCCGCCCCCGCTGCAGTCGCCGGCGATGGTGGCTGGCCAAGAGAAAGAAAGAAGAAGAGATCTCCTCTTCTTCTTCTTCTTCTTTTTCTCCTCCTCCTCCTCCTCCTCCTTCTTCTTCTTCTTTCCAACCGAAGGTCCACCTCTTTTTTATTTTTTTCATCATCGGCCGAAGGCCCTCCTCATGGGGCTCGGCCTCTCCCTCCCACCCGACGGCAACCCAAGCAGTCCCCCGACCGCCGTTGCCGCCGGCGGTGGTCAACCGACGCGAGGAGGAGGAGGAAGGGACGGGATCACGAGGAAGAAGGCCTCGGATCCGCCATCCCCCATCTCCAACCAAAGCCCTAGAGTCCTAAAAATCCTCTCACGGTTCCGATCAACCCCCATATGCCATGGATCTCGGCTAACCGGCGGCCGGCGGCGACGGAATCCGAAGGAGAAAAGCCGAAACAGGGGTACCCTGTTTCGGATCCTTCTCCAACGGTCTCGCCGGCCAAATCTCCACCAACACCACCCAAAAACAAATAAATGAAGCACAAGGGCTTACCTCGGTCCGGCGGGATGCTCCGGCGGCCCTTTTTCCGGCGAGGAATCGGAGGAAGCGAGCTCGGCTCCTCTCTTCAACCGATTTGTGGATCTTCACCGATGGAAAGGAGGCTTCCCTTCACGGCCGGCCGGATCTCGGCGTTCAATCTTCCCTCCGGCGTCCGGTCTCCTCCGGCGACTCCCACCAACGCCGCCGCTGCCGTCCCCCCTTACAACCTCCTCCTCTTTCACGATCGTGCCTAGGGCACGATCGTAAAAGGAAGACGGGCCCGGTCTTTTCGGGCCGGCCCGTTATCCTTTTTTTTTTTTTTGGGGGGGGGGGGTATTACAGAATCCATATAAACAATGAAAGAACTATACATGTCATACACCCAAAAGAGGTTGCAACCTTTAGTTGATAGGTTTATACAGGCTCTATGTACGAGCCCCTGACGTAGCAATCAGAAAAATTTACTCTTATTTTCAAAAGATGAGAAACCTCAATCATGCCTATGGATATGGAGGGGGAGGGGGTGGGGGGCGGTTGGTGGTCTCCCATAAAGTTTAAGAGGTCTTTGAGGTTATAAATTTATAATTGTTGGAGTTTTAATTTATTAAAAAAAATAAATTTTAAAAATAAAAACCAATCTTATCTTCCATTTGTTATTTCAAATGCTTTAAATTTCTTTCCTCTTTTAGTCTTCTATCAGATATGTGAAAACAATTTTTTTTTCTTAAATGGAAATTCTTTTCCTGAAAGTTTAAGTTGGACTTTGAAGAAAGTGGCTAGTGACCACACACGGGCGCTTGCGCAGTCAACTTGGTGTGGTCAGCCATGCTGTGCAAATGTGTGGCAGAGAGGGAGGGGGCGGGGGGCAAGGCGCTTCTACACTTTCAGCTTTTCTTCCATTTTTTTCCTCCACATTTTCTTCTTCTTCCTTTTCCAAGCAACTAGAGGAGTTTTTGGAGTCAAACCTCCAAGCAAATTGTGCTCGTTAGAGCATGATCGACCAGAGTTGGGTTGTTGTATCTTGAAGATAAAATGCTACAGACCTGCATATATGAAACGAATCACATTTTTAGGACAGTGTTCTCGCACACCTTAATCCAGGTAAGTTTTCAACCAATTGATTTTTAACTTTTTATAGATAATTATTTTTTAATTTATTTTATTATTCAAGTAAAATAGCAACTTCTAAATGTATTCCTTCAAACAATAATGACTTTTGTGACAATTTTGAGAGTGCTGCCATTCCCTTGCCCTTGTGCATGAGCATGCGCACACACACACAATAAAATGACCCCAGTTTTTTTGCATTATTCATTAATTATGTATAGCTTATAACCATATATATTTATTTTTCTATATTGTTCCTTGGAATAAAATAATATTTTTGAATTAAAATCTCTATGCTAGATTGCAAATTAATAAAAGCAATTTTTAATTTGATAAATAGAAGTTTAAGCCAAAAATATAAAATGATAGCCATTATAATAATCATTATTTATTTTCCGTACATTTATAATCTAGCAGATTGGGACAAATAATTATAGTTATAATGATGAATAATGATAATAAAAAGAGTCTATTTTCTGGAATTATTTTTTTTTATGAGAGAAAAAGATAGGACCAATTATTCAAATTCAAATAATTGGGGACATACTATTCTTTAAGTTCTGAAATATGTAGTTGCTAGATAGAGAGATATGACCACAAAGCCAAACCCTAGTAGTCCTAGTTTTATATTAGATTTTTTTTCTAGAAAAATAATGATGGAAGCATTGCACACCATTCCAACAAAAAAAAAAGGCAAAAATCTATGGACCTCGGTTTAGGAAAATCCATCTTCCAAGCAAAGAAGGAAGAAGGGAACCCGTTCAAAGCAGTTAATTAATACTTCACATAATAAAAATCCACACTTCACAATGTTGCATCATTAGACCAAATCTTTTTAAAATCAAGCAGACAAGCATCCTTGAAGAAACAGAGGATCGCAAGATTTTCAGGCTTCTAATGTACCACTCTCCGTTCCCTCAAATAACCGTTCGCCCCATCAGCTTAGCTTTTTTATATTGCTTAAGGGAACATTTAGCTTAGCATTTTGTTCAAGCAAACAGTATATGATCCCAAGCATGCAAAAATTTCCCAAATGTTCATCCCATCCAACACCATGAATTTGATTTAAATGTTTATGTTGAAATCGTCACTATGGAGATTCAAATCTTTCAAACATGACATTCTCTGCAGATAAACAAAATGAAAGCTAAATTTATTCAACCAGAGCGTGTACTTGCACATGCTAAACCAAAGGCTTAAGACTACTTAGTTCTGCACTTCAACATGCAGGATCTACGAAGAGGCTCAAAGTTCTCTATATATTCAAAAAGACCGAACTGAAAAAAGAGTGCCGCACTACAAAAAAATTAGGGATCATCGGCATTATCGATGCTTTTTATTATATATATTGATGCTTATGAGCATCGTTAATTTTATTCTCGATGCTTTATAAATCATCGCAAAAGCGTCGATAATGTGAGTGCTGAAAATCAATTTACCGGCAATTGTACTGATTTGGTACAGCACCAAGATGACAATTGCCATGATGCACGGAGCAAATGGCTCCAAAGAACACTTCACCTGGACTGCTCAGAATCTTTTCAACTTGCACACAAGGTGGGAGGAACTTGGCATATTATTTTTTGCTCACTCTCCTGACTTCATGGGTCCTTCCCTGACTGGTATTCCGCTACCATTGCTGACTTTTTTAAAAAAATATATTTTATCATAGATTCTTTAATTGATGCACATATTCTCTCAAGAGTTCTTTGTGCTTCACGTAGATTCCAAATTAGGTTGGCTTCCATGCCCATAGGAATAAAATTTTCACCGTCTATGGATTCCATCCAACCCGCATGGAGTTCCAAATTAGATGCGCATTATTTAGACATTCATGATCATGGCTATGAGTTCGACACCTTGCAAAGCCTTAGATTAATTACCATTTAACACAAAAATATCAAAACCATGAAAAAAAAATAGATAAAGTTGGGGAGAAGGCTTCCTTCCTCGAATTTCCATCACAAAAGAAAACAAATAAATTTGGTGATGCATCAAGGTTTCAAGCATAATTCACAACGAAGCAGGTTTGTTCGTGAATTGAAAGGCTAGATTTTATTTTCTTATTTTTTTAATAAACTAACTAAATTAAACTAATTTAAAATAAATACACGTACGAAAATCAGAAAATAAAAGATTCAAAAACCGAGCTGCAAGATCAACCGTAGAGTTCCACTGAAAGGCTTCATTTTCTTTGAAGCAGGCAATACTCAGAGAAATAGACTATGATGCTCATATTTACAAAAGCTATTCGGTCATCATGAAACCATAGCAATTAATATTTCAAATAGATCGCGAGCATGGAATTATTGAGTTCATGATGTTGATTCAATTATTTTTATGGGATGCATTTTCTTAATTAGCAATCATGCACACGTACTGTTGGCAGTCTCCTGTGTGGGAAAGGAAAAAAGAAGAGAAAAATGATTCAAAACTGACGGCACGATGATAAAAGAACAAGCATGACAAGTATGAGTGTATGACATGTAACATGAGTCACATCCTCATAGTATTAAAGCATTAATTTAAGCACCTACCACTTTGACTCTCTAATGAAAGGTTAGGGATGCGTCCAACAGCCATGGCCTCCTAAATATACAGCTTTGTGTGGGATCTAACCTACCTATGGACTCATAACAATGCATCAGGACACTTTCAGGTCATGAAGATCTACAGGAGAGGAGGAAGAGGGCCCCTTCTGAAAATAACAGGTCACAGGATCTCCCTCCATCTCTGCCCAGGGACCCATGGGGCACTCCTGGTTGTCATCACTTGCTCCCCACAAGCCAAGCTCCTTCTCCAAGTATTCCACCCAGATGCTGCTTCCTTCTCCTCTGCTTGGCTCCTCATCTAAGTTTTCTGGATTCCCATGAACTCCAAGGTCCACCATGGCTCCTTGACTAAACAATCCGGCATCGCCGTCCTGGATCATGTCCCAGAGCTCCGGTTCGATAGCTACATCAGGCAACACCAAAGGATCCTTCTCAGCCACCCTCGGGTGGTCATGAATGTCGTCAAGCGCTGGTCCTCTTCCTGATCCACTGCTACTGCCATTGGTTGCCGAGGAATCCGACAAAGAATTTTGCTCGAGATGCAGCTCCAGCATGTTCTTGTCCTCGGTGTCGGATTTTCGAGGCGAGCTCGGGAGAGCATCCTCCAGCATGACCCACATGTCCATGCCGAGCTCGGTGGGAATCTCAATCTTATCCTCCGAGGGATTGGTGGAGTCTACGCTTGGATCGGTGTGCTCGCTGTCGCTCCTGCCTTCGACTTGATCGGAGCACGAGTGGGAGGTCGTGGAGGAAGACAAGCTCGGCGTCTCTTCGAGCTTGTCGGTCTTCTGGCTTCGCTCTTTGGACAGGAGCCTCTTCTTCAAGTGCGTGTTCCACACGTTCTTAATCTCGTTGTCAGTTCTTCCTGGGAGACAAGACGCTATTTTCGACCATCTAAAACCAGCATTGGATCAAGTTAGCTAAGCCTTCAAAAGCAAAATGAGAGGCCTATATCGAAACTACTATTTAGAAAGCAAGTGATTGGGTTAAGATTGACATCATACTTGTTTCCAAGCAAGCCATGTAGCTTAATTATGGTTTCCTCTTCTTCCTTGCTGAAGTTTCCGCGCTTGATGTCGGGCCGAAGGTAGTTCATCCACCTCAGACGGCAGCTCTTCCCGCATCGCAGCAAGCCTTTGAAAACTCAAAACAAAGATCAGAGTCAGTCCCCCCACCCCCCCATGCCACTGTTCTATATATTGTCTGTAAAAATTCTGCTCACTTTTGAAGAATTAACCAAAGATTAAGGCTTGCATCCTTATTGCTGCATACAAGATCCATGTCGAAATCAATAGAAATGGAGAAGAAGAGACACCTGCTCGTTTGGGAAGAGCACGCCAATTCCCATGACCATACTTCTGAATGTAGGCCATGAGTCTCATGTCCTCCTCTGGCGTCCATGAGCCCTTGTTCAGCCCAACCTTCTCGCAGCATGGTGCTCTCCCTCGACCCATCTCTCTCTCTTGCAATTTCTTGTCTACAACTTCCCTAGCCACTAGTTGCAAAGAAAGAGTTGGCAAGTATTTATATAAAGCCAGGGGAGTACAAGATAGTGATGATAAGAGCTGTTTTACCAATAGCCAGGCCTGGTACTCCAGATTCTTTCCTTACCAAACCCTATTACATAAAGATACATGAAAAGGCCATCTATAAGACTTTTATGTAACTTCGATATAAAACATTCTACCATGTTTTAATGCTTACATTTCAACAAATGCTGCTACACACATATATATATATGTAGAACTTAGTGGATGGAAATAGGATCACCACACTTTTTTTTTTCCCCCGAGCTACAAGAAAAGGGCTATGATCAGCAAAAGGGCACCCATTTGATTCAGGAGCAGTCCAATCAGGATTGGGTGGTCGTTAGGCACAGGCCCACAAGCCTAAGATGGAGATGGTGCAACCAGGTTGCACCGTGGGACTAACATGATGCCGACGCTGTCCGATGGACATTGGATGGCTGATGGAGACTGCACACTAATTTTCCTTCTGCTGTCTTAATTATGTAATATTACTCTTTAAATATATCATTCATCTGTCATTAACCAAGAAGCATGACAAGATAAAGCGTTGCTTTTGTGGTTGGGGGAAGGAGAGAGAAAGGGAGAGATCGGAGAAAGTCTTAGATGAAGGTAGGAGAGGTTATATAAAGTTATTTATAAAAGGCTAACTAATCTCCTTTTCATGACCCGTCTATATCATTTTAGGAAGCTGTTATTGGGCTCAAGGAAGTAGGCTTCGGAGATTGCCTCTTAATTAGGCTTCCATTGAATAGCTTGGGCTGGCCTTTGGGCGTTAACCCCCAAGACTAAATTATATAAATATTATCAACTTAAGATCCTATTTTCTACTGCAAATAGAAAAGAGCAAAATCTCATATTATGGGCCTCCCATTTTGACTCTGACCTAGGCTACTCAATAGGTGGGCTTGGATTTTTTTTTTTTTTAATGAAGGAAAAAAAAGAGCTAAAAATAAAGTTCCAAGGTGAGGTGTTTTTTTTGTTTTATTTTTATGACAAAAGTAGTAGGCACAACGTGCCTATTGGAAAAGTCAAATTGCTCACCAATAGAAAAGTCAAACTATTCACTACTTTGCTCTTTTGCAGTTTTACAAATTTTTCTCTAGCTTATCTTCTATCGAAGATTAAATAATTTTATTTTGAAGGAAATAGTTAGTCACAATCCTCTCCTCCGTACTTCTTGATATATATATGTCAAAGTTGTATCTATTTGTCCATCGCCGAGGGACATCCACACTTGCTCTAAAGAAAGGTTAACTTCATGATTTAAAAATGTTTTAGGTGGAACGATGATAAGGAGAAATTAAAGCTCATGAAAGCATCCAAAGTTAGGAGTCAAAGAAAGAAAAACTTTTTTTGCAACACCAAAAATCTTCGGAAGTAAGCATGTGTACGTATTTGTCAATTTCTAGAAGACATTCGTATATTTTCCAAATAGAAGAAAATAAAAGGAAACGATTAGATTGACAAAAAAGTAGTTAAGAAGTCAGCTTTGTTTTCACTCAGGCCAACTTGCCTTTGTCTGCATGAAGTTAAGCGACAGTATTTTAGGTTTAGACCATGTAGCAGATCTCTTAATATGCTTAGAACCACAGCAAACTAAGCGAAATAGAAACTACACATATTATTTCTTAATAAGTTTTGGTCTTGGTAACATGTCCATGAAATCCTTGTCTTTTTTTTTTTTTTTGTGGCTGTTAAGGGAGCATGTGACCAAACGTTGTACGCAAACTCCAAAAAGGAACTGTAGAGATTCTTCTGTGCTAAGGTTGATTCTAGTCAAATGTCCAATAAAATCTAGGTGTCCTTTAATAATCGAGAGATTACACCTTGGACCACATGGCAGTGCACTACACCAATCACACATCCAGGTTTTTATAGGTCTCATGCATCATGTCCTCATCGTAGATTGCCGCCTTGCATATTTCGTCTCGGTTTGCTTCTGTGGTACACCGCTGATATAGTGCGCATGGTGCAGGCTATAATTTTTTTCTTTAAATTTTAGTCTTTCTTCTAAACTCAAGAGGAAAAATCTGACCAAACACCGCTATGCAAATGACCGTGAACATGTCAGCACTTGCCTGATGTTTTAGGTCACCAGCCCTCCCAAAATTTCAGTTGAGATCATCTTAGAAAAGAAGAAATCACCACTCATGGCCAAACCCCATCTCCTTCAACAACCCCTAACCTCCCCTTTAAATACGGTATCTCCATCCTAGACTTCAAATTAGGGGAACCAACATTTAGTGCCTTGTTACCTTACCAATACCTAACTTTGGACATCTTGATCTGGGGGACTTTGGGGTACCTAAAACCTCTCTGGTTTGAATTGTTTGGGTCTAAAATTTGACTCTCTATTCAGATTTCTACCTATCGGTCACTGACATTTTAGCTACCCCTTTGTCTTTTCTGCGCTGCGTCACTTGGAAAAAAAAAAAAGAAAATTAAGAGACTAACAATACACAAACATATATCATATCCAGTAGTAGCCAACTTTCGATGAGTGGCATTTTTTTATTATTGTATTAATGTTCGTAGGGGTCTAATTGTAGTTATTTGTTGATGCCATGCCCTGTCGCCGCATGGGATGGCTCGCTGCATCTTTCAATTTGCAAGAATTAAACGTGGCCTTCCGCTTAAAGATGGATTGGCGGGTTCTGAAGAAGACTGGCTTTCTAGGCTAAGGAAGGAACTTTCCGGCATGCGGGAGTACATTGAGCCCTAGGCGATCGAGGCGGTCGCCTAAGACTTCGGGCCAATGGAAGGCCTCCTGGAGCGGAAGCTGGCTACGAGTCTTCCTCCTTGATGGAAGGGAGGTGGAGGGTCTCCTGGCCTGCAGAGGGGCAATTAGGGAAGTTGGGGACAGTAGTTTTGTTTTGGGTGGAGAGGAGAGAGAGGAGAGATTTGGTTGGCTGTGATGTTGCAATGGCACCTTGGGTACTCACTTGAAGGGGTGATGGTGGGATGGGACTTTTATTAATTAAATGGAGTGAATTTTCCATAATGACCCTACTTTTTCTTATAGAGAGGTCACTTTCTGGACAAATTTTTTTTGACCGTGAAGCACCATGGGATGACCTTTTTTTCTTTTTTTTTAAGTAATCTTTTTTTTTTTTACTTTCATTCAAGAATTATATTAAACTGAAGAGGCTTTTTGTCTATTAAAATAGTATACTTGACAGCAATCTATTTTCATAATATTTTTTTAAATATTTTATATTTATTAAAAAAAATTATTATTTAAAAAAAGAGATCTCATTTACTGAATTTACCTTAGGCCCCAGATGTATTGGGCCGCCCCTGATCATATCGTACCCAATCCCTGATCTTGTGTGAACGTGACTGGTGGCAATATTTATCGATGTAAGATGACGGAAAGAATCAGCAAAAAGAAAGATAATGTCAATGGACTCCGTACTGGTGTTCTAAAGTCCTGACCACTGATTATTTCAATAGTCGAGTTACAATTTGTACTTGAGTGAGTTTGGTGGAGGAGAAGATCCCGTTTCGTGGAGTTCTGCTCAACTCTTCTCAACTGTGGGGAAACCACGGTCACATTTCAAACGGGTTGAAATGGGACGATATAAAACGAAGAAATAAAGGAGATGAAGAGGAATGGGGGCAGAGGACTGAGGACGGATACCAGAACGTCAAGGCCTCAAAACAATGTCAAGCCGCCTCACCTCTCCCCCGTCACAGAAACAAAAGAACGAGGAAAAAACAAAGAGCAGATAAATAGAATAAAAAAGAATTTTATTATTAATTCATCAGCATTGCAAGGAGGCCTAGGCCGAAGGCTTGTTCGCGCACCATCTTTAATTTTTAATGTATATTTAGTTCCCTATCAGTTATATACCGAGCAGATCTTGAATATCCATACGGAGCCAGCGAATACAAATAATATTTTTTGGCTATTTTTTTGAATGAGATTTTCGGTTGTTACAAACGATATTAGAGCAAATCCATACTATGACTTACGTGGACTAGAAAACAATGCCGCACTAGTTCATTTGGACTTACCATGATTTGATTAGTCCCACATCGGCTATGTATTAGGTAAATCTTAAGTACTTATACAGAATCGAGAATCTAAATAATACTTTTCGATTGATTTTTTTTTTTAATGAGATCTTATAACCAATAAAGACAAATAAATATAATTACATAAACAACATGCAATGCTTAAGTCACATGCTCAAAAAAAAAAAAGCTTTTGGCACGTGTAATGCTAAGTCAATGGCAACTCCAAAAACAAGCAATGCTTAAGACATGCTTATTACAAAAAAAAAAAAAAAAAAAAGCTTTTCGCATGTGTAATGCTAAATCAATGGCAACTTCAAAAACAAGCAATGCTTAAAAAATATGTGACAAGTGATTAGAACAATAATCGAGCCACAGGTGTCCGAGCCCCTGATGACCTAAATGACTATAGAGCTCTCTAGGACCAATTGTTTCTTTTTTTACCTGATGAAATCTCTAGGACCAATTGTTATCATGTAGATATCATATTCTCATAGCCATGGGCGAAAAAAAAGGTTTTTTTTTTTTTCTAACCTTCTTCATAATATCACATCTCCAATATTTCTTGACCTTGATAGGCTGAGGAGATTCTGTAAGTTAGGGAGAAGGAGTTAGATAGAGCGCTCCGAGATTTACTATTTTTTGATCTTTTTTAGATGTATTCGTACTATAACTATATGAATCATCTATTGTAGAAAGAGAAAAAAAGTTGAGCCCGTAATTACATAAATCCGAAGAAATGTACCAAGGGTAGGATGGCCCAAGCGTGCCGTCTCAAACTATATAGTGTGTCCCAGTCAATGAGGAAACGAGCCAAGGCCATGCCCATGGGTTTTGGCCATGACTTCGTTGGCCTTTGCTAGTAGCTTGTACCTAAATCACACTACACACCTAATTAGGTGCTGCCGTATGGCGCCCAAATGCAATTGTGTCCATGGTTCAGAATCTAATGCAAAACTCAGGAACAGTCCATTTTCATTCTTAAAAGAAGAAACCATCTAATAGCAATGATTAAAATAATAGCTATTAGAAAGCTATAGTTGTTGTTTTATTAAAAAGGTTGTCCATCACTAAAATTTATTGCTCGATGTATAACGGATATTAATGATAATAGTATTAATATACTTAGCTATTATTAAAATTTATTTATTTATTAATGTGCAATAGAAGTTTGATTATTGAAACTTTTACCATCTTAGAAAAAAATAAAAGATAAGAAGTAAAAAATGAATTGTAAAGTAATGCTAGTTATTCTTCAATATTTATTGCCTATTCCTTCCATTATAATGTTTTTATAACAATTATTATCTTAATACTAAAATTTTGAAATCATACATTATTGAGCAAATGGCAACCAAGTTATAATTGTTAAAATATTTGCAGGGGGAGAGAAGAACAAGAGAAAAAGAGAGAAAAAAATAATTTTATTTTTCTGTTCTATTGCATTCGGTACATCTCGAGAATTATATATTTTCATGTACAAACTCCATATATAGGCTGATATATGATCATACTAACAAATAAAAATATTATGGATGACATAGGTTATTATGTGGTTCCTAAAATCATTCTAATTTAGAAAAATAATATAGGTTGATATAACATCATTACTAATAAAGAAAAATATTATAAGTGATGCAGGTTGTTACATGATTCTTAAAATTATGCTAATAATAACTAGTATATTTATTAATAATAATTTTGATGCAGTCAAGGAAAATGCCCTTGTTGAAAACTTCTCTGATTGAGTTATTAAACATGGAAGGAAAACATTTTAACCTCTTAAAAGTCAGGTCAGGTCCCGCAGTATATGCAGAGCACACACTGAATTTTTCCTCCTTTCACACTCTTGAGTCTTGACGCTTACAACCAGACGATTAATCCGTACAGCTAAAAAAATCGTCATACGGTTAGTTGATGCTCCCCCAAGGTCAAGAGAGCGTTAGATCATAGCTTTGACAAAAGAAGATTACCCAATCAAAAAGACAAAAGAAGACTAAGAAGACTGTCAAAAAGGATGTAAACTCATGCACCAAATAAAATTATAAAAAATAAAGAAAGGTGGGTGGGGGGGTGGATGGGTGGGGAAGTGTAGGGTTAGCTTGGACGTAGTGATATGTTGGAACTTGTTTAATATGTTTGTGCGTGTGCTTGTTTGCTTGCGCAATAGGTAGCTTTAGAAAAGATTGTGTTCATTAATTGAAAAAAAAAATGCCTTGCTGCTTGGGTTAGGTTAGGGTTCTTAATTTGTAATAGAAACTTTAAGGAAAACCGTTCCCATGAAGGAGTAGGGTAAATTATTGCTTAGTTTGTTTGCATTTTGATGGTACAGTTTGAGTAGACTAATGACAAATTTCACAAAGATTAGGAATGTTGAAGTTAGAATTAGAAGGCATGATTTGACTACTACGATTCCGCTAAAGAATTTTGATATGAAAGAAATTTTGACTCTTTAAAACAATGGAGTAATTCTCACTTCTTTGAGTATGGACTAATTGATCACAATCATAGGTACGAGCACATAAGGGTTGTTAGGTCACAAACAATCAGAGGAACAAACGTGGGAAAAGCATCAGCTGACGAAACTATGATTTAAACTCACTCTTTATTTTCTTTTTTTTTTTGGTAAATAAGATAAATTAAACCAATCAAGCGTAAATACATCCATAGAAATCAGCAAACAAAATATTTAATAATAAATCAGAAAAATTTATCGTAGAATCTTATGGCGTAGTTCCAGTGTGATTGGTCATACAAGACAATATTCAGTTAGTTACCCTATTTGCTTTTCTGTATATATGAGAAATCTCAATAAGAAGTAAAGAGGAAGGAATCTGATACTAGCAGATGGTGAATTTGAAAGCCATCTAATAACTGTTAGAAAATCTCCCTTCAAGCAGGTATGGGTCGCCCTAAGTGTCTGAATAGCGTAGGTAAACCCTTTCCATGCTGAACGATCGTATCAAATATTCTGACACCACCTAAAGCTACTAAAGCACTACTAGCAATCCTAATAATAAAGCTTGCCCCACCAAAAACACCTCTTTTCTGTATGCCATCAAAGTAAGTTACGAGTTAAGAGGGAGGAAAAATCAGTACTTTTCCCATCATCAAAAAGTTGATTTGCACCAATGTTCTTACACTTTGGCCCGAGCCAAAATATCACCCATACTTTATAATATCTTCTTGAGGAAATAAAATCAAGATACATCATGTAGCCGGACTCATCTGTTTCAGTATCAAATCACCCATTAGTCCGGGCCCAATCTGTGAAAACCCCAAATCTGCCAACCCATACTGTGTAGTGTACGAACCTAGACAAGCCCGGCCCACCAAAATCCCCATGTAACCGATCTTTTTCTTTCCCAAGGAATCCATTTCAGGCTATAATTTAGTAATTGACGCATGTTTGCCACTACTGATATGACCACTCTGAGAGCTGCCATTTGTGAAAGGTGTTTTAAGACAGATTACAAATCACCAAGATTCGCTTCTCGGATAAACGAGGGCTGTCTTGTCTCCAAACACAGAGCAACCGTCTTTATTGAGGAAAGGAGTCGGAGATCAAGGCCCCGGTATTAACTTTAGTTGGTGAAGGAAGGACATCAAGTTTCTAGGAAAAGAGTGGCATCCAATTGGCATCATTAACTGACCTCTCTCATAAACCGTCCGTTGCCCACCAGGAACATTGGATTCACAATTTAAATGGTGTATTCCTTCTGAAAACTTATAAGCCACTAGATTAGAGAAAAAAAAGTTCTTCATTGGAGAAGGCTTCTCCATCATCGGACAAAAGGGCAAACCATATACTAGGTGTGGATGGTCAGGTTTTTATGAGATCTTTTAAAGGGGCAATGGTTTCAGACTTTCAATGGTGTGCTTTCTTTTTTCTTGAGCGTAGCTATCATTGGCTTTAGGTAGGTTTGAACTCGTTTAGTCCAAGATTTCCATCATTGTTGGGTGTTCGGTAGGATTTGCTGTCAGTTGAGTTTGTTGATTGTATGACATAATAGTGGTGTAAGCCCAACGTAAGGCTGCAAACATCGATCTCAAAGCATGCGAGGATACCAATTATTTTCTTTCTTCTCTCAACAAAATTATCTCGAAGGTAAAGCAGGAACTATTATTGTCAAAAAATATATATATATACCGGGAACGCCAATAATGTTATTATTGAGACGAATTATTGTTTCGTCTCTTCAGAGATATCCGATAAAACTGAAACAGCACAGAATATTAGGTTGATCGGGTGGGCGTCCGTCAGTATTTGTATAGCTAGTGGGTCGGGCAAGGGCCCAAGAATAGTAATTGTTTGTTGTCGAAAAGAAAAATAGGCGGATCTTGTCTCATGCCCTGGGCATTATAGAGTTGATAAAAATGAACTATGTGTGATAGGAGATTAATTATTGATAAAATAGTTTTAGGCATGTACCTCTATGCATGTGAGTGTTGTCAAGTGAGGGGAAGCATAAATAATAACTATGGTTCTTGTATAAGTGTACTCTCACTTATAGTTGATGCACAGCCATTGTTTTTCTCCTTTAAATTGTATATTAATTTTGATAAAAAAGTATATTTATGTATGTATGTATATAAATCATGATTAATGGTAGTGCGCAATGTGACTAATGAGAACCGTGGATGAAGGTTTTTGTGCTGTGCAGGCATAAAAAGAGTTTTGGAGCTAAAGGGACTAAAAATTGTAATTGGCAGCAGAAGTAGATTGCCTAACAAACAAAAAGCATATGAGATACAATAAAATGAAGATATCATGTACAAAAAGGAAAAGAAATTATGAAAAGTTTCAACTACGTTGCAGGATTTGTATGACTATTCACTTTGGCAAATACTTTCCATGTGTTGGATGAATCATAAAATCCTTTCTTAACATGTGGAACCATGTATATTTAGTGCTGGCTCATTTGTAAGTTCTTGTTATTGTTCTAGAAAAAAAAAATTATTGCTAAAGTAATATCATGCCATCCTACTCCAATCCCTGGATGGCATTGATACAATAGTCGAAACTTCCTCACATTTTACATGTACCATGGAAGGCCAGTTTTCCAATCATGGCCATCCATGATTCGGACAATGGTGGGTCATCCAATCACCATCATCACGTCGATCGTGAAAGATCATAGTGAGAAACTAGCCCTCATAAAATTGAATCTCACTCTTTTCCAATTTCATGTTCTTCTTCATCTTCATTGTAATGTCTTATTTAAGCTGTTCTTGTTTATAGATGAATGTGCCCTATTATTCAAATCCTAACTCTAGTAGCTATGGTCCTCAAATAGTAGACTCCTATTGTAGGACATAAAACTTTATAGATTTTGTGTGTTTGAAAACGCGACCTCCTCTAAAGAGAAACCAGGTACCAACCACCACCAACCGCTCGCTCGGGCCCCACCTGGTATGGAATAAGACTATTTAGGTGGGCCTGCATGGACGGGGAAGACGACAGCCCAGCTCGCCCCATACCAGGCTGATCCAAGCAGGGCCCTAATAATAGCCACAGTTGAAGCCTACCAAACTGGAATACTTATTGTTCCAAGTCTTTCATTCCACTGCCTTCTCAAATAGACCATCTTGAGCCACGCCGCTGTTTTTAGAAAACTTTGTGATCTTTTTTTTTTTTTTTTTTTTTGGGAGAAGACTGCGCCATGCCACTGTTTCCACCGAGTGCATGCCATATTATGTGCTTCATTATACTTGGTCTGTCTCTCTACATGGTCTTGTCCTGCTTGTCGATCTTAATCTGTCTCTCATCTTCAAGTGCTCTTGGAACCTGCCTTAAAATGAGTTCAACATAGGGTGCATATCTTTTTCTTCTTTGTTCTTTTACTGGTGAGAAAGGCAGAAAGACTTGAGTTCTCTTTGGTAACTCAATGGCCAGAACAACTTAATACCCAAATCATGGAGCAGAATTCTCTCTTTTAACTTGGAGAGAAATCCGGGACCCAGCTGAAGGTCTTTTTTAGGTCACCATTCCGTTTTCCAGTCCACGAGCACGTTATGGAGGTGGGCTCCTATTAGTAGGTAGCGATGCCAATGGATCGGGCCAAGCTCCACTTTAACAACATCTTGCACCCCCC
>JAOXJJ010000481.1:4861220-4874060 GCA_025769935.1 Phoenix roebelenii
CTATATTAATTATAATAATTAAAGTATTAATTTACTAATATTGTTATTTATAAATAATAACATATTTAATATATTAATATATTTATTAATAATTATTAATTAATAATGAACAACTAATCAATAATGATTAGGTATTAATAAATTTGACATGGAATTTATTAATAATTAATATATTTATTTACTAATAAATATATTATAAAATTTATAATTAGTATATTTCTTAATATACCAAAAAATATACTAAAAATTATTTAGAATAGGAAATATATTTTCTAATATATGTTTAATTCAATATTTGACATGATTCATATTGATATCTTTCATGTAAGTGGGCCATAAATAGCCAACAAATAAATTTTAAGAAAATACCATTACTTGAATTGTTTATTCAAAAGTATTGCTAAAAATTTGGAAATATTTCTATATAAGATTACCTCCAATCAAAAATAGTAATATTTCTCTAGTATTATTTCATGAAGTAATTTTTCACTAACCAAATATTATAAGATTTATTTTTTTTTCTACAATCATTTTTTCGAACTTTCAGGAATTGTCAGATTAAGGGTAACCAACCCTAAAAATTTTTTTTCCACATATTAGCCAGAAATAGACAGACCCACCTGCAACAAAGCAATCACATGCTACTTTTGATGACAGCCGGATCTGCACCTTTCAATTAAACTCCCTAAACCTGTAAAAGCATTCCAATTACATCGTAAATATTGCATGCCAACTCAAAATTTTCTATAGTTCTGCTCTTTCAGATTATTTTTCATTCTCACAAACTGGAAATCGAAACCCCAAATCACAAGCATTTGCATGAAAGATGCAATCTTTTCAAATGTAAAAATCTGAAAGAATTAAGAAAAAAAAATGCCTCTGTCTCCATATACACCAGATCGGAGCAATTCGACACCACTGCCCATCCTCACAGATTTCACTCCAAACTTCTCATTCAACAACCACGCAATCGAAGTCCGTTTTCCATGCATACATAGAGAGGAAAAGCGAAACAGAGCAAGAACGATCTAGACGCGAGGAGAACTGCCGGAGGAAGAAGTCAGAGGATCAAGCCCACGAATTGTCAAAGGCGGCGGAGATGATGGCCTGGGAGAACTCCTGGAAGCTGATCCGGCCGTCTCCGTCGGTGTCGGCCTCCTTTATCATCCCGGTGAGCTCCTTGGCCGTCAGGGCGTGGCCGAGTTTGGCCATGGAGTGGGCGAGCTCGGCGGCGGTGATGAAGCCGTTGCCGTCCCGGTCGAACATCTTGAAAAGCTGGTGGAGCTGCTCCTCCGTGTAGGGGGACTTGGCCCGGAGAAGCTCCGGCGCGACGAGAGCCACGAACTCGGAGAACTCCACCAGGCCATTGTTGTTGGTGTCCGCCTTCTGGATCAAAGCCTCCAGCTGATCGGGGCTGGGCTTGAGACCCAGAGACCGGAGAAGGGATCCGAGCTCCAGCTGGGTGACGCTGCCGTCGTTGTTCCGGTCGAACGACCGGAAGATCTCCCGAAGCTCCGCCAGCTGCTCGTCGTCCAGCTTCACCGCATCCTCTTTGCCGCCGCTCATCTTGGATAGAATTGGGCTTCGACCTCCTCCTCTTCCTTGTCTCCGATTCTTGAACCGCGTTTTCTCAGATCGCCTCTCAGAGGAGCCGAAACTGAGAAATTCTACTCATTCTTCTCCTAACTCTCAATACAAATGAATCGAATTCCTGATCTTCTCGCACTCGATAGGAATCGATAGCTTTAAGAAATCGACCGCATTTGCTTTTGCGGCCTACGAAGATTCGATTTTCTTTGGATCTGGGATCCAATCAGATGATCGAAATCCAGTGGATTTCGTCCGAATTTTGAGTGGACACGGATGCTGATCGGGTCCGGCTCGGCTCCCGATCTCTCTTCCCCGCCTTCGGGAATCCGCGCCCCTTTTGGCGGATCTGGAGTGGGAGCCCGAGGTCTCTGGATCTCGCGCCGGATTGCGAGCGCCTCGTGGAGGAGGGGATCGGATCGAAGGGAAGCACAAGAAAACTTGGGTTTGGTTTGGGATTCGGCCTCCTTTCCCTTTCGATGGAATCGGTCGGCATCAGCCTCCTCTAAGTATAGAACCAAAAAAAAAAGAACGAAAATCGGAAAAAATAAATCAGTCCTCCCAACTCATCTCTCTAATTAATAATTTCTTTTTTTAAAAAAAAGTACGGCGAAAGAAAGAGCGGCGCGTCGCCACCGCCTCGGTGGACTCCATCATCCGCTATGGAGAACTCCGCAATCCTCGCCGCCCTGAGCCGCGCTGGCCGGCGGTTCGGCTGTTCCCAGCCGTCCGATCTCGGGGAATCGCTTGATGTTTCAAGATGGAGTTATGGTCTACATCCCGGATGGTAAGTTGGTAACCGCAAGGCTGACAGTCTCCAACAGGAAAGAGCAAATTGGGATAAGATGTCCAAGATTCAAAATTTTTATCTGGGAGCCAAATTTGGATCTTACTGCATTGGCTGGAGCTGGATGACCATTTCAATGAAACGTGGTAAGAACGGTGATGGCATTACTGAGATACCATATATACACAGGTAGGAGCAGAGAGGTTAATAATAGCACTCAATCAACAGAGATTCCTTTTATTTTTTCTCCTTTTTTTAAATAATCAATGCAATGGAGTTTATAAATAGCATTCTAATATATGGAGGAAAAAAATTCATTGGTGCATGCACGGGAGAATATTGTATGGGGTAAGCTTCCTAGTCATATTTTCTCTAGCGCTATCTTAAAGTGAAAATCCAAAAATTAAATTACAATAAAATTCTTTCTGCTAATGGAATCTGTCAGCCTTGTGATATGGTTGTTGGGCCATTTTGGCCCATTTCCAGATTCCAAACAAAGAAAAAATTGAGCCTGTCGGGTCGGGCCTGGAACCAGATTTATAAAGTCGGGTCAGGTTTGGACAAAAATTTAAGCCCGACAGTCGGGCTGGGCCGGGCCTGGGCATAGCCATCGAGCCTAATTTCTGCTGTAGAGCCCGGCCCGGATTTTAATCAGCTCTACATTCAACATTCCAATATACACCTCCATATAAATTGATATATAGTTTCCAAACATGGTATCCATTGGTACATACTATATGGCTAAGTGATGCACACCTAGCAAAATAGTTAGCCAACATCCTAATACATATCTCCAGATAAATTGATATATAGTTTGCAGAATATGATGCTCATCAATGCAAAGCACATTGTCAGGTGATACACATTAATCAGCTTTCTAATACATATTATAAGCTTCTTTGATCCTAAGAAAAAAAAAGAGATTTGGAGGAGGAGAGAGAAACTTGGGGAGGAGAGGGAAAGGCCTCACGGATGAGAGAGGGACTTGGGGAGAAGAAGAAATGGCTTATCGACGGGAGAGACTAGCTTAACAAGGAAGAAGATGGATGGAGAGAGATGAGGAAGAAGAGATGATAAAACCAAATGGCCTCGCCTCATGGGTACAATTTTTTTTCTTTTTTTAAGTGATGGAGAGATGTTTGATGAGTAAAAAGAGAGGATGAAAGCAGATGGCCTCTTTTTACATTTACGATTTTTTTTTCTTTTTAAATTACGAGATTGACAGACCCAGTTGGTAGTTGGATTTTTTTTTTTTTTAAGATGGACACTAGAGAAAAAATAGCCAAATAGAAAGTTTGCCGCATACAATATTTTCTAATGCCTGCACCAGAGGACTCTTGTTCCTAGAAGCATGTAAGTTTTAATTTCTTATTACTATTATTGCCAACAAGAAGACGATACAAAAAATAGAACTCGCAAAGTTTATTTCTACGCAGGAAAAAAGAAAACAGGTCTTTGTACAACCCAATGGTAGCCAGACTCCCGAATGAGTTTCTAGTTTCAAATTTGTTGCCTGCCAGTGCCAACCACCAAATTAAGTTCCCATCTTGACTTGTTTGAAAATATTATAGCTAAAATTCAAGTTCCTCCGCATGGTAGAACAACATGGTAAGCAAAACAAACATTTGGTGTTAAGCATTAGCTCACAAGTCTTCCATGAGATTTCATCCTAGGTCAGCCTCAAAACACTCTTTTAGCCATTAGAAAGAAGCCAAAGTGCAGAGAGTGCAGCCATGACGTGATGGCATCTGTCCATATTTACCATAAGAAAAGCACGCAGAGAATTAAAGTTAATAGATACAAGGTCTACCAACAGCCATAGAAGTCTACAGCATTACAGACCAACCATCTCCGTAACGAATCACATATCTTTGTGAGATGGCCTATTTGTGGCATCAATTTAAACGGATGTTCTAAAACAACCATCCAAAGACTTCCCAGACTCAAAAGTTGCATTCAGGTTCTTCAAACTGCATGAATTAAATGATCATGCAGGCTATCCAGACTTTCAGCATTATCCATCAGAGATCTTCCAGTATTACAAAAATATTTCATATTTAGAATAACTCGAACATCTGATCAGAGGAGATATAGATATAACAACAAAGTAGATAATTGGCAGCAAAACCTGTAGCTGCACATTTAGTTACGCAGCATCCACAGGGCAATATCCTTGCGGAAAATGCTCTGAACTCGATCTATTCTGTAGTCCAATGCTGATGAGCTAGGCATATAATGAGATGCATACCTATACTGGCCATTCATGCCAGCAGGTCGCAGAGGCTGCATCATCATGGCTATAGTTGGGAAGGATCTAAGGTGAATGTTCCAAGGGGCGAAAAAAGAACGGACTTTCCTCTCCTGATATTTACTGTGAAATATGGGCCTCTGGTATCTAAAAGCGTGGCCAGAGCTTGCTACATTCTTGGGGATGTGGTTACTACAGGTTAGTAGCCTTGTTGGTTGGGCACGGATCTGCGCTGATGATTTCACACGGTCTAGCCACCGTAGAATCCAGTTCCCAAAATTCCTCCCAACTTCTATGTGACTCTGCTGTGTGCTTTGGTGAACTCTAACTGCCACATCGAAAACACTGCGTGTGTGCCTGCACAAAGGTAAGATGATATGGAAGCTTGTGAGCAGCTTAGAGGAATGAAAATTTGTAGGTCAAAGTCACCTAATCTCAGCATAATACTATAGCAGATTGACTGACCCAATCATAGCAAATGGTAGCTTATTTTACTACTAATGCATCCATTATCTTTACATGTTTCATACACAATCAAGCCAGCAAATAAGAGAGATTCTTTACAGAAAAGCTTCATGATTCAGTTTGTTGCAAAGAACTGGTTCAAGGCATTTAGTGACAACGAAAACCAGAAATATCAAGTCCAAGGGAAAAGAAAGGGGGAAAAAATATAATGAATAATAGCACTGCCTGTTTTCTTTGAAAAATGACTTATTACTAAAAGCAAATTTTGTTGGTTGAGGGGAAACCATTCTTGAGAAAACCATTCCCATTAGTTTTCTCAAACTGGTCAGTTCTCCAAGCTTAATAGCTTTATTTATGCAAATATATTATGCAAAACATTTAGTTTGATGCCAGAAATGACATTGGGCGTATCAATCCAAAAACCTCAAGCTACTTATGGAACATCATAGGAAAAAAGACATAAAAATGTTATTTTATGTCTATCTGTGTTTATCATGCACAATATGAAGATTGATTTGTTTTGATAATTCATTAGTATATTTGACGCACGCATCTAATGTTGCTACTTAAAACTTGTCTTGTGCACATGTTATACGAGTTGGAGTCAGACTACTCGATAAGCACAATATCATCCAATAGGATAGGGAAATAAAACAGGTGAGATAACAAATAATGTACAAAGGCTTTGCCTCCTCCAGTACTTTATCTATAAATTATTGACACATGAATAATAGGAAAAAATAATTTGGGATAGTATTCCTTGGAGATGTATCATTGATGTAGTTTGACAAAATTTAACCTTTTAACTTAAGAGAGAGTGCCCCTGAGAGTTGATGTCATATTGTATTTTGAGGCATGTGCAATTCATGTGGACGGAGTAATAAACATACTCAATATATGTGAAGATCTATTCACAGGGCTATGTGGCTAACAAATATGGAGATATATCACTCTTGAAGATCAAACAAATGGAAAACCAACCAGGACCAACTAGAACACGAGCCACACTAGTAGGCCCACCTAAATATGAAATTTTGCGGTAGCAATCTACTTAATAACTACCAAGACATAACTAAAGTTTGTTAGGAAAACACATCTTACTTAGTGGGTATGACTTGAAATTCTTGTAGACAATACAAAATGATATGAAGAAAATCGGCTAACATACAACCATTTTATATTTCCAACAAAAGGTACTCTACATGGTAAAAGAGGGAAAGCTCATTTTTCCGCTTGATGATTAATAAGCCAACTTAGGGCCTGTTTGGATGATTAGGCTGAAAATCCTATGAATATAGCAAATCCACACATGCCCTTATTCTTAACTAAAACTCATTTCTGCCTCCTCTTGCTTTTTTTTTAATAAATTGGCTGATGGGTTCTAACCGCTCTTTTATGGCGAAAAAACCCAATGCTTAGAAGACTTTGTCTGAATGAATTAGATGGAGGGTAGCAGTTGCCCAGCATGCAAATGGAATACATATAAAATCATTTTTTTTTAAAAAAAAAAAAGAGGATGGGGAGGAGAGTAGGAGCGCTTCAAAAAAAGATAGTAAAATTGGCCAACCATAGGCCAAGATGAACATCAAGGGAGAGAGAATACAAGCAGTTAAAAGCTAAGGTAATTAGCTCCAAGTAAGAAGCCCAAGGGAGGGAGATATTTAAGGGGAAACATGTGGTGAAGGACAAAGAAGAAAATTAGTATAGGCATCCTTAAGGGTAATTGGATATGACAAACAAAACAATTACAGAAGTAGAATGAGCTCTAAAATTATTATCTATCTCTTCGTGTGCCCCAACTAGTTTCAAGAAATAAGGAAATGTTTTGATACATATGTTATTATGATAAATTATTTGCAGATGATATTGTATTGGTAAGATGCTAAGTGAATAAATTAAGATGCTAAGTGAATAAATTAAGGAACTAGGCTGAAACATGAAGGAAAGTTATAGAAGATAAGTTTTGTTAAAAAATGTATATTACAATAATTACACATTGTGATGCTAACAATAATTAAAAAACAAGGGGCTCGGCCATATTTAATGGCTTATTTCTTCTATGTATCTAAAATGAAGGCTAAGCTTATGCAAAGCTCTCCATTTTTCACGTGAATATCGGTATTAATGATGGAAATATTAATGTGATCGGCCATTATTAAAATTCCTTGCTTAATATGCAACAGATATTAATGATCGTATTAATGTGCTCGGCCATCATCAAAGTTTATTATACAATAGAAATTTGGCTATTGAAGCTTTTTATGCATTATAATTTATTACATTGCCATATTACTTTTCATAAATAGTTGGAACAAGGGAGAAAGGAACCATACTCCATCCCATGAGAGCCAATATTGATGATTGTGATATTAATGATGGGAGTCTTAGCATGCAAGCTTAGTTTATGCAAAATTCTCTATTCATCATATGGACGCCGATATTAATAACACTGCTATTAATGACGGGAGTTTCTGCTCGGTAGTCATTAAAGTTCATTACTTAATATGTAACAAAAATTTGGCTATTAAAACCTTCTTTTCAATATAACTCATTATATCACTACATTACATTTCAACAATAGTTGGAAAAAAAAGGAGAAGAACCGTACGCATGATGCATCGTCCAAGGGCTGATATTGATGATTGCGATATTAATGATAGGAGTTCTTGCATGCAAGTTGTGCTAAGTTCTTCTCCATTGTCATTTGGATGCCCGTATTAATGACACCACTAATAATGATGAATGATTTTGCTCGACAATCATTGAAGTTTATTATGTAATGTGACACAAAAAATCAGCTATTAAAGCCTTCTATTTATTATAATTTGTTGCATTGTTGTATTGCATTTCAACAACAGTTGGAAGAGGAGAAAAAAATTGTACCAGCACATTGTGCAGGTTATATGCTAGTACAGATTATTGTAGAGGAAAGGAACAAGACATTTCTTTCTAGGATGTAGGGTATTATTGCATGCCTCTGAAATATAAGAGAAGGTATATAAAATTATAATGGCTAGTAAGACCATTTTTCATATTCCTATAAAGGGATGCAACCTCTATCAGTGTCAATTCCTCCATATTCTGTTTGCAGATTCTCCCACCCCACCCTTTCTCTCTTTTTTCCCCTTGAAATGCAAAAATGAGTAAGTTCCTTATCAAGAACAATCCTTGTTTTACCATTTATTCATCTATAAATCCTCATCTTTGTAAGTTTCATCTTATCTTCTCTAAGCTTCTATTGCCAAGGCTTCCACCAAATGTGAATTTAAGACTCCATGGTGCAACCATCACGTACCACAAATCAGCTATCTAGTTTGAGATCTGCTAGTTCAATATTAGAATTTTGGATTGTTTGAAGACAGGGAGTTTGGATTTGCTATGAAGAATGAAGAAACGAATTCTTGTTCACAAAGCTAATCAACCTTAAAAGTGATTATTAACCAACTTACGACATCCTCGAAAGATAGCTCCGTCCCTTTTAATGAACTATTGCAGCAAGCATATTTCCTCCATCATCTCTCCAGATGGCAACAATAACTCATCTACTTGAAGATAATGATCCATCTACATCAATTAACCCAATCATACCCCATATCTTTCTCCTTGAATATTTTCCCAAAGCCCCGCTACGTTTGGTTGAGTAAAAGATCAACTTAATGTAATAAAGATTATATCAAAGCTACTATACCACATCGATCTCGTCGCACATCAGAAGCGAAGTTTGTAATGGTGATTGGGGGAAAAAGAAAACTACGAATGGATTCAAGAATATTCTTTTGTTATTTAGGGTATTAACCAAATAAGTGATTTCAAAAAAAATAAATAAACGATCAGAAAAAATCCGAGAGAAGCCATGATGATGGAATCTCACTTTTACGAACACGAAGTCATGAGATTCTAACAACCATGCCACTACCATCCGTGGTTGACAAAAACAAGTCTATACAATAAAAAAACCAAGACGATAACACAAGAGAAGACGGATCAAAGGGAGAAGAGGTGGGGGTTTACCTGTGAAGGAATTGGCGGATCTTGGGGTGATTGGGACCGACGACGCGCCGCTGAATCCTCAGGGCAAGCTTGTAGGTTCGCTTCAGCCCTAAGAAATAGGCGGTTCCCAGCGTTATCTCCCACAAAACCATCTTCCCCTCCCTCTATCGCTCGCTCTCACTCGGCTCCTTCTTCCTGTCTGTTAGATTAATAAGGATTATTAGAGAGAGCTCTTTTCTTGGAGCGGAAGCCGGGAGCTGGCGGCGATGGACCGACACGAGCCGAGGGGAAGAAGGATTCACTTTCCTTCCCGTGAAGGGACCGTTGGATCGCGAAATAGTCGCTTTTGAGATGCGTGCGAGATGCGATCCAACGGGCGACGTTGCGAAAGAATATAAATCATTCTTTTGAGCGAAAGATGCAACCCGAACCTGAAGAAAGGTGGGATTTTGTTGATTAGTAGAAGAGTAGAATGTAAAACCAGCAGCGCAACATGGGATCATCTTCTTGTATTTTGTGGGCGCCAGGAGTTTTAGAAAGGTCTCCTGCTCGGGACATGGTGCTTGGAATTAGGGAGGTGATCCAACCTCGGGCCGGGCTCTACAGTAAAAATTAAGTCAGATTTTTATGTCCAAGACTAGCCTGGCCGGGACATCGGGTCTATAATATTTTATCCAGGCTTGGTCCAACCCTGAACATGTAGTCATTTGGTGCCGAGCTGAAATAGCCTTTATATAGTATCAGGAGGCTGATGAAGTTTGGCACAATCAATCATAAATCAATCAAGGTGAAGTTTGATAAGACCGACTAAGTTTGGCATAATCAATCAATCAATCAATAGATTCTAACAGGCTAATTGGTTTGAACTTGGAGCAACAGCAATATTGAGGCATGTATTTCGGGCTTGGGTATTTTTTAATCCCAAGCAAAGCTTAGTTACGAATGTTCAGATTTTGCTATAATCTTGATATTGAATATGACAAGTTGTTTCCAAGTTGATTTTCAGCCCCTGGCCCTGCTTACTTTTGCCAACCCGAAGTCTCGGTCTTGGCATATTTTATGAGTCAAGCTTTTGAATGGGTTTCCATATTGACACTTGTAACAGCTCAAGTAAACCTATTTATGAGCCAAGCTAAATCTATTTGGCTATAACTAGGTTCATCTATTGTCCATTCCTTTGCGGCAGATCCATATATTTTTCTAGGTATCCATGGCAGGATGAGGGGGAGGTGTAAGATATGGGCATCTACAATTTAACGGTTTGCTTGGTTCACAAACGGATGCATGGCGATATATTATTTGAAAATTACTTCTATATAAAAATATTTGACATACTCATATATTTTCTGTAGTGCCTTCATCAATTAGACATGGTGCTAGGTCTTTGGCTTTTAAAATTTGTAGAGACTCCTTGTTCCTTCTTGAACTAGTGGATCATATGGTTAAGTTTCATTCTTATGAGCCATATATTTATAATTGGTCATTCCTAAAATGTTTCATACTATATGACAATATTGGCAAGAGCCTACTGCTGGTGTTTGTTTAACTCAAACTTGACTCAAACCCGGTCCTAAAATCAATTGCTTTGGTTTCTATACTCAATCCCCCAAACTCCCTTCTTAGATCGATTAGCACTCTTTATTTTCTGAGGTAACAAGCATTGTGTGAAATTTTGAAGTCAATTGATAACGTCACTTTTCGCTCGATAAGTTATGTTTATGGCACTTGCACCTATAGTTAATTTTCTCACTTGCTGTTAGGATTGGTATTCTAGTTTAAGTAACTCCTGGAATTTTGATGGTTTAATTCATAGAGAACTCTTTGCTTCGTACTTCATTTTCTTGCTTAATGCAAACACCTAATTTGACGTCACAACTCACAAGTCAATTTTATATTTAAAATTCAATTACAGTAAGCTTCCAGTTATTAGGGATCACGTAAGCTATATTGCAGTGGTGCATATGAATCAAATTTAAGCCAGTACTTGGATTTCTAATTTAATTTAGTCTAGTAAAGTATTGATAAGCTTAGCTGAATTTTTCCAAGTAGTATGATCATTAAGGTGTGAACAAAATCGATAACAACCAGATCTTGATTGATATTAATAATGACTGTAGAGGCCATTTTTTAATAGTTGTTCTAAGATTTTGCCAACCATATATGTGATTATTTTTTGTTATTCATATTATTTTATAGATATACTATTGTTTTTATCAATTCGCTACTCTTATTTCTCTCCCTAAAAAAACAGAGTAAAAGAAAAATTAAAAGAAGTGTTTTTATATCAAAGTAAAGATTTACCATACGGAGAGCCGAGCTGCAAAAAGATTTTACGGGCCTATGAATTTTGGACGAAGTGATAGAAAAAAGTTACCATTATAAGAATATGTGCGTCAACCATATCAATAGGTGTTAGGCAACAATCGCATGGATTTGAGCCCAACCATATTAAAATTATATATTGGATTTTGCCTATCCCATTAATTCCAAACTAAATCTCCACAAAACATTATCAAGTCTTATGGAATGGTTAAGAGCCCTATGGAGGGGTATGTGCAGAAAATTGTTGATTAGAATGAGTTATTATAGGATTTTCGACGTGTTGTGGCCCTATGCTGATGTTGGATTGAAAGCTTTTCATTTCGGTCTCCATTTAAATCTTCCAAAGAACAAAAGCCAATATTCATAACCTATTAGCTTTTCTTAAAATTAGTTCTGATAATATATTGCTCAAGCGACATAAGCTATCAATTTACAAAGAGCTAATTCTAAGTATATAATCAAATATATTTCTTATGTTAGTATAATAAAATCTTTATAATGGTATTCATGGTCATATGGCTTATAGTAATACGGTGACAACCTTTTTCCAAATTGATAAAACGAAAATCACAGTAGTGTGCAGCATATGTGACTAACTACATAGGAGGCACTTTGTGGGCGGAAGAGGGGGCGATGCCCTGGGGACTTCGTGAATTGTTTGCTGATTTCATTGAGTGTCTCGAAATACCTATTTTAGTAAAAAAAAATTACAATGGAATCGGGGATTACTACTGCTAGTCTCCGAACAAAGGTTTCATTCAACCAATAGAAATGCCAAACAAAAGGGAGGCACAACCATGTGCACTTGGTCCTTTTCGTTAGTATATTTGGATGGATCTACCAAGTTGGATTTGAATCTACCAAGTTAATCTTCTACATTAATACGGCGGAAATTTTCAACACTAAATTTATATTGAGAAGCTATATTTTTTTATGAATTTTATATTCAAAATTATCGATGCTATTAGGCAAAGATCTGGAAGTGTGCAATTTTCTAGGTAAATAAGGCCATGGTCAAGAGGAGATAGAAATCACCCATCCACCAAGTGTGAAATATAAGAGAAAGGAAAGCACTCTTGGTGACCCATACTAATCACCAAGCACAGCCATCAATCACCTTTCAGTTTGCAAATTTTATTTTACTATTCTATACTCCTTGAAATAAACCAGGTGTTAACAGCATGCTTTCATACTCAACTGCATCCTATTGAAGAACAAGCCTTCTTTTTTGTTCTCGAAGAGATGAACAATTTTCTTGGATGTTGGAAATTAAACAGTGGTTGACTTGTTCCAACCAATGAAAGTGCAGTCAACTTTTACCAAACAATAGAAGAACACCGTATACTCAACGATACCATAAACGGGTTATTTATCATGGATACATAGGCCTCGTGCATTTGACCAAGATCTAATCACCAACCTTCCTTCCCCCCCCCCCCCC
>JAOXJJ010000481.1:4874160-4886123 GCA_025769935.1 Phoenix roebelenii
CCCCCACCCCCCCCCCCCCCCCCTAAAAAAAAATATTTACAAGAGAAAAAAAAGGCATTGACCAAAAATGATGGGATTGATTAAAAGATTTAAATAAAAATAGAGAAGACAATGATTTAAATTCAATACCTTGCTCATCGTTTGCACTAAATTTTTGAAATAATTTATGATGGTTCGTAATATTGTAGGAGTCATGCTAGGAAGTGGTTGCTTTGTATGAAAAGTTTCAGAAGTTATTGTTGATTCTAAATTGTCGCACGTAAATCACGTAGGCCCAAGAAATTTCAAGTAAATGATACAGTGGAATACCTAATAGCTCTTCTCATTTTTTTAGTAATGTTATGCAAGCAAAATTGAAGTTGGTGCGATGGTTTATCTACTGGTGCGCCTAAAAAGACAGGATCTATCAATACAATATCAACATTTCAGAGGGTGCAATTGGCACCTATCCATGAAATATCCATGGCAACGCAAATTATATGGCCATCCTAATTGAGTGTTGCATTGTTGAAAGTGATTTTCTTGAGAGATACATTTCTCCCTTTCATCTTCTGTTCTTTTCATGAAACTTAAACTCAATTAGTGGAAATCAACCTTTCACCATAATTAGAGAATTATTTTATAAATTCATCATATTTTTCTTGCCCTTTGTGTGCTTCTCATATATATTTTTCTTTTCTTGTTCTTCCAAAACACATCACTATACTACTTCATAATTCTTCGTGGCTATCTTCTAAATAAGGAAGCTGTGAACCAAAACTTCAATTACAACTTTACAAGGTACACTATGTGAGAACATGGCATGAATGCACACTTTAGATTTGGCTGAGCTAGGTGATGGCACTATTTGCGACAAATGACATGCGGAACAATGGAGCTAAATGAAATTTTTCGGGGGCTTGGGGATTGCAGAGAGCCCAAAGCAAGAAATAAGAGGCGTGTGCAAACAAGTACACATTGACATTAAAAGGAGGCCCTTCCCACGTAATTAAGCATTGTCCCCATGTCTTTTCTAAAATTTAGCAAAGAATTGATTTCATATATTTTTCCATTTTGGTTTCTTGAGCCTGGTGGATTTCTCTTACGTTTGAGGATATAATGAGCAGCGTACCATATAAACTGTTCACAGGAAACTTCAATCATCCACTTTTGTCTTGGATCATTGGATGATTGAATCATTTTGAGTAGTACAAGGTGGAAAATGAAAGTACAGACCATACTAGTTACTCTAGAGGCATCATATGGGTTGGAGAAGGGAAGTTGCTTAGAACGTTTCTAGACTTGTTATTTTCTGATTTTTTTAAATATATACATAATAAAAATATATGAATCATCCGTTTCAGAAAAAAAAAAAATAACATAAACCATATCTTTACTAGAATGCTATCGTTCGATTAAAGCGTTGAGCGTCTCCATTTTATCCGAGTCATTTTTTAGATTATACTTAAGAGGCTAGTATCTAATTAAAATTTATTAACTACGTACTTAGTTACTAACAACCATCAAGCAATTGCTAAAGATGGAATCTATTATCCATACACCAAAAAGTTCACTAATCTCCTCTTGCACTGATAGCGTTACTCTGGTTGCATTGCTGTTGTGTCCCCGGTAGCTAATCCGAGATAATCCCTCCAAAAAGGCATCTGATTCAGGGCATCCTGCGGTTGAAATTGCGCTGTCTTCGCCTTAACTTTGGGATAGAGATGGCCTATGTATCCTTTTTCGAGAGCGCGACACTTCTTTTCCAAGGCATGATTAATTACCATATCAAACACATCATCACCACCGTCCATCCACCGATCAACGCTCTCTGAGAACGCAAGGAGCACCGTTACGTCGTCTGCGTCTTCTCGGAGGCCAGCCGATGACGGCACCCAGTCAAACTCCAATCCACCCCGATCTCTGCCCAAATTAGCAACCATTCGCCAAATTAAACCACAATTATAATTGTTACTTAATTAAATAACCATCCCCAAAATTCCAGCTAAGCAATTCCCTTCCCGAGGAAGCCAGCCGTTGTATTTCCCATTTTATTCTTAAAAAAAAAGGAATATTAAAAAAAAATCCCCTCCTTTTTAAACCCTTCGTCACCAGGACACGGACCGACACCGCACCAACCCCTCCCTCTCTCTCTCTCTCTCTCGCTCGCTGTAGTCGGGAGAGAAGCATGCAGCGGCAGTCGCTCGGGTCGCCGGCCGCGAAGCTCCAGATGAGCGGAGCCGCCGGCGGAGGGGACAAGGAGGAGAGGCGAAGGAGCGCTGGTGGAGCGGCGGCGGTGACGGTGCCAGAGGAGGATCAGATCAAGGCGGAGAAGCTGATCCGATCGAACTCGAGGACGGAGAGATCCATCCACCTCATCCCTCTCCTCACCGTCCTCTGCTTGCTCCTCCTCTACCTCATCTCCCACGACCCCACGCCCATAGGTTTGGTCCCAGAGATTTATTCGCAGGGAAAATCTCCTCTCTTCTCTCTCTTTCACTCACCGCTTTTCGCTATTTTTTGCCAGAATTGGAAAATCTCGGCGGCGACGCCCGTCTTCTGTTCGACAACGGTACAATGCCGGTCCTAGAACCTTCCGATCCTTTCTAGCGGATATCGGTTTCTTCACTTTTTCCTTATTTTCGGCGAACTTTTTTTTGTTTAAAAAATTCTGTCGTTTTGCAGCGGGATCGTCGACGGAGATCGGGCGAAATATCGGGGCAGGGATCGGCGGCGTAACGGCGATTCGGAGTCATCGGGGGCTGAAGGAGGCGAGGAAGCTCCGGCACCGGAAGCTAGGGAGGTTCTCCTAATGGCCGCGCACGTGCGACGGCGCTTGGCCAGGCTCTCCGCACGTGAGTACTCCTGTCTTGACACGTGCCGGGTCTGTGCTGAGCGAAGCCAGGTGGCGATTTGCTTTGTTGTATGGGCGTCGGTTGCATTGATTCGCACTTGCGCTGGATTAATTCACTGTCAATACGATAATTTTTCTATTATTTTGAAAAAATAACAAAAAACATGCCCTTATTTTTTTTATAAAATTATTTTTTGTTTTACTTTAAATAAATATCGTTTTTAGTTTCCGATAGGGGTTCTGCTAACGTGCGTCCCGATGGTGCTTAGTAAAGCGTGCCGCAGGAACTGTGTTCCAGCTGTTATTTGGCTCCCACCGATTAACAGCTGGCGAGCATTATGAGCAAGCATGCGGCAACTGTACGGAGCGCCCTGGGGAGCCGGCGATCGATTCCGCTTCGCCGCTGGAGCAACCTACGGGTCGTTGTCATCCTTTTGCGATGATGGATCGCTCCGTTGGTTGATTTAATCCCAAGTACATTGAATTACGGAGAGTTTTTTTTTTTTTTGTGCCGAAGTAGATGTATCATAAATGTCTGGTATGAATACATTCGAAAAAAGTCAAAAAAACATAGCATGTTTTGAAATGCACCGATGACAGTCTCTTCAGAATGATTAGCGAGGCAGCCTAATTTACTGTCTCATCGGCTTAAGATCATTTCACCATTGAATGGTCTTAATATCTTTGAGCAAGTTTGTACTATTAAATTGTTGAACTACTAAATTGTTGGAAGCGATGCGAAACCAACAACAGCGTATGAGGAAACAATGAACACAAGGAAAGCCCTTACGTAACATTGTGCTGATATTGATACATGGAGACCGTACAAGAGTTATGTTTTGCAATGGTGGGGCACGAGAAGGGATGTTTGATGCTTGTGAATTTTAGCTGTACGCGCCGGTGGAGCCTCGCTTTGATTGATTAGGAGTGTGGGGCGTTGGAGCGCCTGGTTCACATGCAGCCATTACCTCTGGATCGTTCGTTAGACGTGACATCGCAGGACCGTCCAATTACTGGTCCCCATCCATGGCCAATGTGTCCGATAACATTAATGAATCCAGATTAAGTGGATCAAGAGAGTTTCCGGCACTTGGATGTTGTCTTGGATGCCGAGGAACCGAGTTTTGCACGAAACGAACCCCACGCAACATTACTTGGTTAGCTTTCATCTCTCTTTTAACCTTCAATTTTTTCAATTATGATACACATGATGTGAGAGCCTGTGCGAGAGTATGTTTAGTTCCACATCACTTATTCGTTAAATAAATTTTGAATAGTTATAAAGGTTGAAAAATTTAAATAATATCTTCTAGCTAGCTATTTTAAATGAGATCATGAATTGTTATAAATAAAAAATATAACAAAGTTCATAATTTCGGCCATCATTCTGTGATTTTGGTCTTCGATGTTCTCTGATGGCCTGGTATTACCATTCAAAGAGGCAACACCGGTGAATTTGCTGTTGTTTTATCTTGGTGCTTACGACCTTAGGAGAAAAAAAGATAATAATAATTCTCACTTTCTCTAGTTTTCGCTTTTTGCTGCAACAACTACATAAATCTATGGGTCATCTGAATTAATACATGGTTGCTTGGTCTTATCATGAAATAGACAACTTAACTCATATTAGAAAGAATGGAAAGAAACATTAAATAGGAAAGAAAAGAAAACTAGGGCCATTGGTTTATAATAAACAATTTTCAACGTGTTGCCGCCTATTCTTGGATTGGTGATGTAGGCTACTTTGGATTTACAAGACAATAAACGGATCAGAGACTTCTCAAATTAGCTCTAGCAGCCAATGCTTATGTCAAAGAAGATTTCTAGCATGAGACGAGGCAGATAAAATAGAAAGGATAAAGAGCTTAGTAACAATAACTATAATAATACCAGTACTAGAGACGTACTATATTGATTATTGGCTGGATAGATCTTGAGTACTTATACAGGATCAAGAAATCTAAATAATATCATTCGGCTAACCTGTTTGGATGATATCCTGGATTCTTACAATAGCTGTCTCAAAATTTAGCATTTTCGTTGGAGGGGACACCCCTCCATGTAATATAGGAAAGGTATCGGCTGTCTTCTCGAGCTACGGAGCTTCGAGTCCGATGATATGTAACCTCCGAGATTTTTTGATCTGCTCATAGATAGACTTGGTTCTGCTACAGTGAGTTCGACCAATCTGATCACATAGTTTCCACCGCATCACAGGGATTCTTTTCTTATTGTCAGATGAGAGATATGTACTTGTAGTTCACTAGTTCCAGAGAAACAAGCGCCTAATTCTTATCATCTTCACCTAATTAATGCCACGGTAGCTTTCGTTTAACCTTCCAGCGAGCATTGTTTGCTCTCCTCGAATTGGAGTTGTACAGCAAATACAACGGGTAGAATAGCCCCATCACTGATCGAAAAAGAAGACCCTTAATTTACTCTACAATACTTCGGCTGGACTTATCTGGGGACTTTATCGTACGTGACCTCTCCTTGTTTGGTTGTCACAAGACACGAAAGTGACGCTAAATTATTGCGAATGGATCAGAACAGGGCGATCAAGTGGGTCACTTTTCCGGGGCCACCTTTTCTAATCTAATTTATAACGGAGAAGGCGCCAGCCCCAACCACCACTATTGCTATCAGTTTCTCTGTCAACCAAAAATTAAAAAAAGACTAATAAGGGGGGGAGAAAATAAAAAAGGAAAAGAGACGGCATTCATGAGTTTTATGATGAGGCGGTGCCATTGTGTTCTTACATCAGAGAGTTCATGGCTTTGAAGTGGACATGGGAATTTCATTCGAATTGTAATAAATAATAACATTTGGGGATAAGGTGGGAACAGTGTAATTTATAATTTGGAGGAACGTATTTGGTTTTATGATAGATTTATCAAATTTTCAGCATGCTCAATATCTAAAATTTTTTTCCTCCACCATCTGCTTATTGACCAAGACATGCAGCTCTTCGCACCCTGTACAATCTCTAACATCGATTTTTATTATTATTATTATTATTTTTAAACCGTCCCGAAAGCTAATATTAGTAACTATATCCCTCAAATTTTGTACCACCATTCATGCTCATTTTAGTACTCATTACGCATTTCACAATTAGCTTTTCCTCATGATCTACATATAAGCTATGCAGCTAATATTTAAAGCTCTTCAAGTAACATGGACATTACTATAAGAACTTAACAAATTGCAGATATAAGTACGAGAACTTCCCTTGTTTTTTTAAAAAAAACCAGATTTGGCAATCAAATTCCTGTTTTATATAACCTCCAAATATATCAAGTGCCAATATTAATTTAATTAACTTCATGAACATCTAGTTTCTTATACATAATCTAGTATTTGTTTTTTTTTTTTTTGTTGTTGTTGCTACTGAGAATAGTTAATCACGTTAGAAACCAAATCTTCATCCAATGTGTCTAATGCTAATTTTACACACCTAAGTTAGTTACAAAGATAAAAAAGAAAATCACCTTTTTATCATTGCAATATTTTTGGACCCGTCGATGAAAAAGGTGCAAAGTCCAGATATTTCAGTAGTTTAGCATATGACTCATCGCTTAGCTATTTTTTTTTTTTTTTCTGATTTTAGTGGCTATATATATATATTTGGTGTCATAGCCCGGTGTACCAAAAAATAAAAAAGAAAGGAAAAAAACAGGTGCAAACCCCGTTGCCCTGCCGTCTTAACGATAGGCGTCCCATCGGATTTATCAATATGGCTAAGATTCCTTCATCACGAGTCCTCTTACGTCGTTCCCGTGGCATCACATCTATTCGTCAGAACGGAGCACGGCGTGGTCTCGTCTTTTCCCAATCTAGTAGAAGTTCGGCTTTAGTCCCACATCGGCAATAAAGCAAGAGTTAAAAGGGCCGATGGGTATATGAAAGGCTGTTCGCGTTCGGGTACAACCACGCAGCTGCGAGGTGGGCGCAGAGCGAACTATTCTTTCGCCTTTTACTAAAGAATACCGTGTGCCCGCCTCACAAAGCAGCATACGCCAATTTTTGGAGGGTTCCTTCCTTAGTGGGAAGTGGGGCCCTAACAGATCTTAAATAAAATGTTGCAAGGGTTTTTTAGTGTTTAACCTGTTTCTCTTAGAATTTATAAATTGGAGTTGAGCTTCAATTCGAGGCTTGGTGGATATGTCGAGTTCTGTAGTCAAAAATGATTTTAAATTAGTTCGTCTGATATATATATATATATATACACACACACACACACACAAAAGATTCGTATAATTTATATTTAGTTATTTTTATATTTTATAATATTAATAATTTTTAATTTTTTAACTTAAAGTAAACATACTATCAAATGAACAGCTTATGCCTCGAACCTAATAAGTAATTAAATCTAATAAAAACATCATACCCTTATATGTTATCTTAAAATTTCTATTTAACTTGACCTGATTGATCAAAGTAACATATGACCCAACCTGGCTTAATCCTGATTTAGTTTAAGATGCGATGAGATCAGAGAAATCTAAAACGGCTCTCAGATTGAGTTGTGTTACGATTGGTAGATTAAAACAATTGTGTTTCAAATCTGCAGTCTCCAAAGGATTTCTTTTATTTTTTTCTGACTCCCACTGGTAATTGAAGTCCCATGAAACTAATTTTTTGTTGCAGCGTAAGTAGCAACGACACAAAATGCAAAATTCCTCGATACGATGGGAAGAAAACTTCCACCTCCTATCAGAAAAGGTTGTACTATAATCAGAATGTAGAACATAAGGTGCAAGATTTCATCACACAGCAACACAACAAATAGGATTAGACGATCACCAGGCTTGCCACCAGATCTGATAGATTATTAAAGCATGTTATTGAAGATTCAACTGAATCCATAATTAGACTGTAGAGGGAACATGAGGCCCCTTCACATAATTAGACTGTAGATCACTAAGCGGTTACCAAGCAACGAGTTCCGTAAAATGATATGATGCACAAAATTTAGTTAAACTAATGCATAATTGCCATGGGGCAGAACAGGCAAGCCTCAGGCATGCTCTTACAAATCCGAAATGCCTACTAATGCCGGGGGGCTTCAGCCTGCTGAGTAAGAACTTAAAGAACTTCATCACTACCTTGATAGAAAGAACCAAAATGCAAGTCGTCACGGTAGAAAGGTCAGGGTTTAAAATGATGCATCAGGGAGGAAATACAGAGAGACATATTTGTACCTATGAGCTACCTATTCTTTGCACACGTATGATAATAACAAAGAGCTACCCAAGTTATTAAACAACATCAACCAATTCACAGAGGACTGATTCTATGTTCACCACTAGAAACTGAATTCACAAAACCATGTCATTTTCTGTTGAAGTACAAAAACTCATAGGATCAATCCTTGGGCAGGTGCAGGCTTGTTAGAATGCTCACCCGTCGCAGCTGGCGGAGTCTCAGAGAGATGAACCTTTGCAGAGTCATTCTCCAAGCTCTTATGTTCTTGCTCAGCAGCAACTTTCTCCTTTGTCTTTGATCCGACATCACTTGCTGCCTTGGCCACCCTGTTGAAAGCACTGGTCACCCATGATGCCCCAGTGAAAACAAACCTGTTCTTCATAATGGCTGACCCAGCACTGCTGACCTTCAGCTCAGCAGCTGCAAAGGCTGACTTTGTCTTCTCAGAGACCTGAAACTTCTGATCCATTTCCCTGACCTTTTCACTGACAGCAGAAGTGCCCATGCTGATTTGCTCGCCCAGCCCAATCTTCTTGTCCAAGGATGAGACTTTGGCACCTGCAGTGGATGTGAACTGCTGCTTCTCATCAAAAGCCTTTGCTTTGTTGAGAGCATCATGGCCTAGGATAAAACCCTTAGCAAGCATGGCGCTGATGACGTCTTCAGCTTTTTGAACAGCAGATTCAGCAACCCCGACAGCCTTGGCATCTTTTGACTGCGAAAGTTGAAGAGTTATGGTTAAGCACATTATGGAATGCCGCAAGCAGCTCAATACGGGCAGATGAAAACACCAGAAGCATGTAACATGCAGTCTACCGCGGGTGGGGATGAAGCAGTGGCAGGCAGTTGCTAGTCTGGGGCTGGCGTAATGATGACCAACATATCAACTATTGTTGCACCCTATGCCACCACAAAGAAGTGAGAACAGAACTTAGAAGAGAAAAATTAAGATGAGAACTATGTCATAACAAATTGAAGCAGACACCTACACCTTCCTGTATAAACAATGAAAAAATCTGCCAAGTTGCAATTTGAAAGTTAGAATGATACTAGCAAGACCAGTTGTACCAATCAAGATAATGATCCACACTGTATTTTCTAATTCATCTAAAGAAAAAGATTTAAACAATGTGCCCGTCATTTTTTTGGGACCAAATAATACCACCCCAACAGAAAAGTAACATGCATACCAGACACTTGTTATCACATACATGAAGTCAAGGTTGAGATCAAATCAGCTGCCACACACAGACATACATATACTAATATACACTTAAGAGAAGAAAAAAACTATGCACAAGTCTATGCAAACAGATATCTCAGTATAGGTAACACATGAAAGATTCGTTTTCTTTCGTCCAAGAAAATGGTTACAAACAGGCAAATGATAAGGGATTCCTTGCACCAGACAAAGGCCATGAGAAGTGAATAGGAGACAAAAACTGAGTGTTACATATACCTATGTGCATACAGCTAATGCATCACAGAATTCATTTTCGTTTCTCCACCAAGAAAACAGCTACAGACAGGGAAATGATAAGGAATTCATCACATCAAACATGAAACCATGAGAATGCACCGAAAGAAGAAGGGCAGTCTCTGCTCCCTGTGGTTCTTTAAAGGTGACATAAGCAACCTGTGTCCGCTCATCACCACTGTAAAAGGATGGCAACACTAACGTGTACATATCGGAGAAAAGTCAAAAGAAAACAGTGAAAATAAAACTACGATAGCAAGTGCAAACACAGACCTTTGCATTTCAACATATTCAATGTTACCAGAAAAGGAAAAGAATTCTTCTATATCTTGCTCAGATGCACCTAGGGAAACATTGCTGACCTTTACTGTCCTTGCCTGCAAAAATGTTAAAAAACATGAACTGGGATCAGAAAATTTTCTTCATAATGGTTATAGATGTATAACAACAGAACTTTGTAGCAGCAAAGCCGCAAGTCTAATTTTATATTTCTTAAACAATGATTGAATAAATATATAATCCTGGGACAAATAAATCTTACATATGCAGGAGACAACATTCATTCATGACAATTCGAACAAGGATCCCATATAATATGGAGCAATAAAGACATATCTTCCAACATTCAGCTACCACACCATTTATTTATACAATATGCTGTTTTGTTGTAAGGTTTTTCTAGAAAGCATACAAAACCTAAAATGGATGATTTTTTTTTGAAAAAACTTCTCATTACTTTCCATACAGCCGGTTTGGTAAAAATTGGCAAGTCATAGAACCTGAAAAATAAGCTATATGAAAACAGGTCACCCCCTGTTTCTGTAAACCCATTTTACAGGAAACCAGAAATCATGATCATCTGTTTTAAGCGCCCAAAGACAACCAGGAGCCCTAAAAGGAAGACTAATACATATGGTGGTTGGAAATCCTTAGACACTCTCAACAGCATAGTCGTTTACTCTGATGCAAAGCCAGATTCTGATAAAGTCATGTCTGAGTAAACAAAAAATTGCCTGCAGAGTTTTGTATTCACCACATTGTAGAGACACACGACAATTTTAAAAGATGACTATCAGACTTCCTACAGAGAAGATACCATGATATTATAGCTACTTCAGAGAACTAGATGACAGAGAACTCCACAACAAACACTTCCAGGGGAAAACAAGAGTAGTGACATGACTCATTAATATGGCCTGTGCACAACCAAGCTAGACTCTGTATCAGAGATAAGATGTGTTTGCAGTTTGACATGCTAAAGCAGTTAATTGAAGAAACAGGAATCGCCAACACAACCTCATATTTCGGAAATAAGCTAGGTTATGATTTAATGGCAGCAAAACGCCAGATTGAAATTCAACCTTCCAAACAATTATACTGAGTTTTCATCAGGTACCAGTTGACCCAATCAATGTTGTTCTCTACTGTCTTGCACCTCTTTCTACCTGTTTCTCATACTTTCTTCCATCATTAGAAGTTAGAAGTTCAGAAACAAATGGTTCAATAACTAAAAGTGGTAAAACCCAAATATAGTTCATAACAGTCCAAGGAATCTATCTGTTGGAACAGTCTGGCACTCTGCCTAGAGATAGAATGGATCATTATCTACTGCATGACAACCTTAAGGTGGCAGGGTTGTCAACGAAGTATCACCAGAAATGGGGGAAAATCCACAAATTAAACATTACATCATCTTCCTATGATATGATAATGCCAAGGAAGATTGTTCTCCTAGTTTTTCTTACTCTAATGAATATTTGCTCTAGGATTTGCAGATCATGATCAACAATGTGAATTCCAACTTATATATGACCTGTCTCAGTTCCTTTTTCCAGCGATTTCAACTTCCAAGCATATAACATGATGGTTATTTCACTGTAATTTCTCCTCAAATAATCCTATAAAACTAAGAAACTAAGGTAGAGTGCAGTTTCTGAAGACGTTCCACTCTTCAGCCATTGCGATCTCCAGGTTCAGAAAGTGACCAGCTGCAATTATGAGTTTCACTCTAAATGAACTTTGGGGTCTTTATGATGGAAAGTATGTCATGCTTAGGTAAATAGGGTTCGCACCAAAGGTTTATACACATGCATGCATATATGTGGAAGTACGTATGAGCCTGAGTGATTATGCGTGCAATCCTGCATATACAGAAACAGATAAATAATTCATTAAGTGGTAATACATTAAACCTGACACATCTATAATAGTTTCCTCAACAACACAACCTTCCAAATGGAGTGTATTCACCACCATAACTCCTCCACTGTCAGTACTATTTAGAACCTTATAAAAGAATGTATCATTTTCATACTCAATATTTTAAGCCACTAGCTTAGAAGAGACTTGTCCAGTAAATCAATTTTTGGATTGAGACTACAAAAAACCTCCATTGTCTGCGCCCCGCCTTGTCCAGTAAATCATTTACAAGGTTCACCCACC
>JAOXJJ010000481.1:4917434-5008924 GCA_025769935.1 Phoenix roebelenii
GCTGCCTTTGGTGGGGTTTAAGGAAATAGAGTTGCGCCTTCACTAACACCGGTCAGTTTTGGTGTAATGGTAGCGCTTGGTCCTAACAACTGGTATCAGAGCCAGAGGTCTCGAGTTCGAAACCCAGGCATCGCGTTGGCAGGGGGGAATGTTGGACATATTCTGCCGCTGTGCTGGCCATACCTTGCGGGATCCCTGAGCAGCATAGGGAGGGTCACTGTCAGCATGTCATGCCGCCTGCCAACGACGATGGCTTGGTTAGTAGGTGGGTTATACCCGAGGGTCCCTGAACCCATGGCGAGGCCAGGTCGGAGTCCGGAGTGGGCGAGGCCTGGTCGGAGTCGACTCGTGGCGTTGCCTTTGGTGGGGTTTAAGGAAATAGAGTTGTGCCTTTACTAACACCGGTCGGTTTTGGTGTAATGGTAGCGCTTGATCCTAACAACCTCTTCCTTCTTTCTTGGTCACGTGCATTGCACATGCAATCTAGTATAGATAATGGAAACTATCTTTAGGTTGCTTATACATGTTTAACCTAGCCGAGAGCACCTGTGACAAGGGAGTTCTCTTACGTATGCTGGAACCCCGGGGAAAGTGGGTACCCAATGAAAACTTGGATAGTAGTTGCAAAACAGCAAGAGTCATGATCCATGTCAGCGGACTTGGCCTTGGAGGAGGATCTATATTAATGTAGCAGCTTATAGCTGAGCCTGGATAAATGACAAGGTTTGTCTCTGCATACACACTATGTGGACACTCGATCATGACTATAATAAACATTGTGATTGATGGTGAAATTGATAGTCACTGCATATATCTTGTACTTAGGTCCAAATGCCTTGACTGGTTGAAGATTGCCCCAACCATGTGACTGTACTCTCTCTTCAATGTATTTCTCCATTACCAACGTATTTTAAGGCATTTTGTCATGATTTTGAGTTTTGCCTGATCAGAACTGTTTATTCCACTGCAGTAATTGTTATATTTGTTATCAGTTTGAATTGGAGAATATTATAATCCAGTAATTGCTGTTGAAATGCTGAAACGTGCTGTTAACTTATCACTTGCCTCAAAATTAAGCACAAATCAAGTTTGCATCGACATGTAAATGAGAATATAAATTCTTGCGAGTTTCTACTTGCAGGTGATCAGTCTCGGCAGATTGAAAGTGAGAGAGCTAAGTTTCCAGTGCCTACTCATCGTTAGCTGGTTTGCTTTTGTTAAAATTATGTACCTTTATTCCCTCAGCAGATGTCACTTCTTGATTTTTAATAATGAATGACATGGGGAATCGACAGTGTTCTCTTATATACCGTTGTTCCCTGATGTTTAAAAATGCAATACTCAGATGAAGGTTGCTTAATTCCTGTGACTCCATATGTGCTGGTTGTTTGTGGAAAGCTACTGACCAGGTTCCTATAATGCTGTAAGCATGCCAGTGTCCTACTGTAGTAGGAGTGAGGTCAGCAATTGATTGATCTAATCAGATCAGCAAAATGGCAACTCTTTGAAGTTAATCTGGCATCCATCACCCAGGTTTGTGGAACTGACATAGCTGATGCACAAAAGATCAGGTGGATCTAATAACGAGTGAATCCTGCACAAACCTTGTAAATTCATGGATTTTGGTTCCATTAGGATCAAAAGGTGGCACCTCCACTGCTCCATATGGATCCAACAGAAGATTGCTATGAGTGCCACTACATAGCCTGCTCAGTCACATGCCTGACAAGGTGCTGATGTGGTGTCCTCTGAATGGCTGAATCCAATATTAATTGCACTTATGTCCTGCCACATTGGATAGTGATGAGCTGGCAATGTAGCGGCACCCTACAGCATTACTTGTCTCGGGTTTGGTGCATACAGAAAACTAGAATCAGTTGTAGTGATTGAGTAGCCCAGGGGCAGTTTACTCTGAACTAATTGTTGCAACACGTGCTCTTCAACACTTTTCTTCTGTATGTCTGATTTTTGGAGTGGATTAATTATTCAGGGGTGCACTGACTCAAGTTTCTCTCTTTTAGAATTCTAGGAACCTCATTATGGCTCAGACTACCAAACAAGAGAAAATATTCTAGAAGTAGTGGTTATATAAAAAATTAATTTATACTTGCATATAAGATTGATGTAGTCTTATGTGATATTATCAACCTTTGGCATCACTGAAATTTATTTACACTAGATCTCTTCACTTTAATTCCATTGCATGGAATTCAATCATTTTAACACTTTATGTACGATGATCATGTCGTCGACTATTAATGAATAATGACTTTTACATCACCCTCATTCTGACTACATCCAAGAAATCACTCGATGTACAGAATTTTGCAATGTAGGTAATCTGTATTAACACCTCATTTGTTACTATATTAAACTATTTCACACACTTGTTCATGCACAACCACCGCACGTCTCCGCCAGAAAACAATGTGTTTATCAAAACATATTCATCCGATTGTACATGCATTGATAAAGCATGAAAGCTTACAACTAGTATGAGTGAGAAAAAAAAAGAGACCAACCACTGACACCATTGGTAGAATATGAAGCATAAACAGCCACAGGTAATATGAAGCATTGGATTTTCACTTGTATCTCTAATGAAGCTCATACAATGGATTGAGCATTATTCTTTACTGCATAATGCGGTGTATCAATAAACTTAATTTATCTCCCAGCAGCTAAAGGTATTTCCATATAGTAGACTTACTTGAATATACAAGGAACTCTTGAGAGTTGCTGGTCTGACAGCAACAATGAGAATAATGTATGCCCGCCAGTAGAAAAACCAGGAGTCCATAAAAAGTATACTTCGAAGTTTGTGTACTAAAATTTTAAATTTATTTAGTATTCAGGAGACAACTTAGAAAATGAAATGAAGAAAATCAGAGTCTTTTTCTTTTGCTAATAAAAAATTACACATCAAAAGTAGGGTCCTACAATCAGAAGCCCTCTTCTTTTATTCGCAGTAGTTTCTTTCAAGAGCTTTATTCCCAGTATTTTTAGGAATCGAAGGCCTCTGGTCAAACATCTAAAACCATCATCTTTTTCTATCCTTCTTTCCTCCTTTCTCTGCTCTGCTCTTTGCTCTCCCAATTTCTCCGTGCAACACTTGGAATTAGAACCACAATAATCTCATGCGCTTTCACAACCAAGGCGGAATCCCACGACGGTACCAACGTCGGGGCCTGAAGTTAAGTTGTTAACCAACATTTAGAGCCCAAGAAAACAAGGGAAACCATAATTGTTGCGGGGACGGCATTCGGCCGGAGCCTCGCGCAACAATAATCATAAGCACTCAATCTTTATCTGAAGTTTTTTAACATCCAACTTCAAATATCATCATTGGCCAAGCACTCAGGGATGCTTCCAACGTTGTTTGCTTTAGTCTTCATCGAGGCCGCAACCATGCACCTTAAGAATGCAAAGAAATGAAAATAAGTAGTAATAATAAACAATGATGCTAACGTAGAACACTTCTTTCCATGTCAGAAAACACATTTAACAGTCTTGCTACAAATAACTTTATTCGTAGCTCTATAAATAATGATGCGTCCATCCTGTCTCTCCCAACGTGTGACGATGTATCTCCTCACCTTGTCTTACTTCTACTGGCATATAAACCAGAGTGGTGCTGCATGGGAGAAGCATTCGTACCGGAGCATATTTAAAGTGAATAGTGATGGATGCAACTTCACATACAGAACATTAACATAGCCCACGGTCTGCTGCCTATGGACAAGCAGAGGCCACCACATGGCAGCCATCTGAACGCAAAAATGAGTCACTGGATGCCTGTATATGATTGTCATTTATCTTGCAAGTAAAGACCAAGAGATCAGATGCCAAAATTCAGCTGTTGGTGTAGCTTTGGACCGGCGAGGGCACACGTGCACAGCGCAACCCATATTAGCTTTGAGTCAGAAAGAACTGCATTGGCTCGATATCATTGTTTGGGGTCAGAAGAAAGGAGCCCCATTTGTTCCGTAAGATGCTCCATATTCTGTGCACCGTCCCAACCATTCTCTGGCCCCGGCTGAATCTCCTTTGTTTCCTGTATGCTCGACTCGGCCTCTTCCGTCTCTCCTGCTAGAGGACTGGCTGAAAGAAATTGTTCCCAAAATGAATCAATAATGCCCGGAAGCTTTTGATCCTCAGCCAAGATATCGATAATAGTATCGACAGATGGCTTCTCCATCTCAATTGGAATTGCTGCCTCATCCACTCCTGTTGTAAGAGGGTCAATATACACGCTCTCGGGGTCAGGCATTGCAAAGCTCTCACTTGGAATGTCAACACTGTCATTAGGCACAATCCCTTCTAATTCAGGAAATTCAGGAAGATTCATATCTGATGGAGCAATGGAATCTGGAACTGCAGATAAAACATCCATATCTGACAATTTGTTGGTTGCAACCATATCTGTTACACCTCCAGAAGACTGAATCTCAGATACAGCTGAAGACGAGCCAATTGCTGAGAACCCAGAGCTCGCAGGAGCATACTGAAACCCTGAATTAGGAGGGACCTCTGCAAGGGTCACTCCAGAATTCCAACTTGAAGAATTACTGTCAAATGCTCCGGGCGATGTAGGGAAATTCTCTAGTAAAAGATTATCAGGGTTGCTAAAAGATTCCAGCCTAGGCTGAGATGAACCCATTTTCAGAATCTGCCTTAGCATTGCCTTGGCTGCTTCATTCATTTGAGGCTGATACTTGATTATCTGGCCATCAAGCGATGCCCTATCACCACCCAAACTGCCTTCTTGCTTAGGCAGCCTCCGTTTTTTGTTCGCTCCAGCTATGTGTCTGTTGTTATCATTCTGCTGCACCAATTGAGCTAAAAAGCCCGGGCTTTGCATGGCTTTTGCTAAAAATGACATCATTTGTTGCTGGCGCTGTTCCATTCCATGAAGGCGTTTACCTAAGGTCTGTAACTGATGATCTGTGGTCTGCTGTTGCTGCCTCAGCCTGACCAGTTCCTGCATGAGTACATCCTTGTCCCTCTTCAGCCTCTCAATTTCTTCATCCAACCCAAACTTCCCCACCTCAACACAAGCTGCAACCGAAGCATTCTGTGGCTGAGACTGCTGTGTTTGATTATGAGCATGAGAGGGTTTTCTCCTATTAATGGTCCTCAGCAGATCTTTTCGACCCCTCAAAAATCCCTCGTTAGCAAATTCCCATCGATCAGGATCAACTTTCCTAAAACCCTGCTCAAACAACAGTAACAATCACCAAGTGAAAACAATTAATAGAATTCAGTATGAATGTTCTGTCAAAGAAATAAACAGCTTTACCATGCGCAAAAGACTTAAAAAGAAACAAATACAAAAAAGAAAGAATGAAAGAAAGAACAGATAGAACAAGGGAACACTTGCTTGGAGGCTGAGTATCAAATAATTAGGAACCAACATCTGACATTGCTAAACCCAGTAACAAGCCAAGAAGAAACTGATGGAACAGTTGACTAAGTTGTGGCAAGTTGTTTAAGAACCAGGCCTAATTAAATCCATTTCTCCAAACATTTCCTTAGAAAACATGCTACAGTGAAGAAATCTTGAAGCTGATGCCTTATCCATATTAAATGGTCATAATAACCATCATGCGAACCTAAGAAGAAAAGTATGATTTGTTTCGCAATCTATGTCATGCAGGATGAACATTTCAAACAGCAAAGCCGCTTCCACAGACAGCTGTTGGTACACAAAATAATGACCAAGTTATGACTAATCCAAAAGATTGTCTCATGTAGTGGACCGGTAGCTGCTAATCATTCATCTATTAAATAGGGAGTACAGCCAGTGGCCTTGAATCATCATGACTTGGTAAAAATAAGGCAACATTACCAAAGTGAGTAATATTAAACCATTGATATTTTATATTGATCATGGACCCATGTTCCACTAGCACATTGCAAATTTCCAATACAATATAAACTGAAATCATAGACTGACATTTAGTTTATGTGATGTGACAAATGGCCCTAAATTTACTTATCTAAGTTCAATTCATTTCCAAATCTTATTTCACCACAAAAATTATTCCTACCCAATTTCTCAGCCAACTTGAGTTCAAACTACTTGAACAAAGCAGGATTTTTCATATTTAACTAAACAAGCTAAAATCTAAAATAAAATTGGCCTCCTCCTTTAAAATTTCCATAACTACCACTCAAACATAAATTCTTTGCTTGTAAATCAAAAGTTCAAAAAATGTAAAATACTTGACCAATGTCATAGAAGAAAGGTTGACACAAGTAAATATATGACCAACTTAAAAGATAAATGGTTCATTCCCACAATCTTCCCCCAAAAGAAAAGTACATTCCATCATCAAGTTCAGTCAGGGACCACTACATGATACATTAGTGATTGAAAAATGGACATTTGCAGCCGAATCACAGACTAAAGGTTTTAACTAAAGAATATTAGCCTCTGTGCTATTCCTGTAAAACTGAGTTTCATTTTGGATTAGGTTCCTTATCAGGACACGTCTCAAATCCAACTAAATTTATGTTTAGACTTTAGAGAGATACCAGATGGATTGGAGATACCATAAGATTTTCATAATAGCCAAGTCTGGTTTTAACATTAGGTTCCTGAACAACTTTTAAAACTTGTCCCAAATCCAACCACATTTGGATTTATAGAGCTGCTAGATTGATTGGAAGACACCCACTGATGTTCTCTAGCAAAAGAGAGTCAATGAAGACCCTCTCTTGCAATCCAGCCTCTTATCTCTTTCCCACTTTACCCACTAAGGAGATGTCAGCTTTCAATGTGTGCAAGTAGATCTAATTTTCTAGGTTTTAAGATACTCTCTTCATGTTAAAGAAATCCAATAAAATTTGAGTGCTGTATAATTGTAGCAATATGATAAACAAGCAATTATTTTTGAACTTTGATTTAATCACAAAAAAAGTAGGTTATGAATATATAGGCATATATTTATATTATATCTTTAAGGTACATGCACACTATCAGTTATACATCATGACATATCCAAATACTAAGATTATCTTAAATTAGTCATCGATATGTTTCCCCAAAGATGAAATAAAAGAATTCGTACACATGCTTTACACTGTGAAGTGTAGAAAAATAATAAATTAATAATGATAACCCAAATTTTACTCTGTTGACATAAACAATTGAACAATGAACCATGAAGCCATATTCCTTTACTTTATTCATTAACATACATAATTACTTTGTCAAAAGATGTAGAATTAACTTAGGTGAAGTATTTTTTTTTTGCTGAAACAGGCGTATCATACAATGCGGGTACGAATACACCCAATAGAATCGGCAAACAAAAGATCCCGGAATACACCAAGCATCTCATCCTCTCCAACCCATAGGGCGCCTCCTGAGTGGCGCGCTACAAATGCCGCCACCCAGTCCGTGGCCTCATTAGCCTCATGATATACATGCACAGCTTGAAATGTGATAGCCTCCCTCACCATCAACCAAATATCACAGAGCAAGGGATGAACTCCTCTATCACCGTATGGGCCCCTCCGAATCCAGCTAATCACCGTGGCCGAATCCCCCTCCAAGAGGATGGAAGTCGCCTGCAGCATATGTCGCGCATAACGCAAACCCATCCAAGCCGCCCGTAACTCTGCGTCTGGAACCGAGGTGTCGAAGAGCTGACACCCCCCTGCTGCCACCACACTCGAAGTCGGGCCCTTGATGACAAAACCGGCCCCTCCCATCCTACTACCATCCAGGACAGAGCTGTCAAAATTGATCTTGAGGAAACTCGGAGGTGGGAGCTCCCAGATGAAGAAAATCGTGTGAGGAGCTGCCGAAGCAATGTAGGGGCCCCAAATGTCCCGAGCTGTCAAAGGTCAATGATCTAAACCTGCATGGATAGTCTCTGCTCCTGTGCCCGAGCGCATTCCATCACGAATCGTGAGGATGGACTACGCTCGCCAAATACCCTAGCGTTCCTGGCCATCCATATCTGATAAACTATATAGAACGCCACAATAGCCACCCGGCGCAACTGGAAGGCAGCTGACCAGTGCCGAACTACCTCAAGAAATCGGTCCCTCTGGCTCCAAGTAACCTCCGGGATCCCAGATAGTCTCCATGTCTCCCTCGCCCACACACACTGGAATAGTGTATAGGCAACCGACTCGTCTACCTCACAATCCAGGCATAGTGGAGGGATGGCCACTCCACGCCTGCTCAACACGGAGATCGTCGGCAAACGCTCCCAAGTCACTTTCCAGAGGAATAGTGCAACCCTCTGGTGTAGCCCAACCCTCCATACCCAGCCACAATCCAAACCCAGCTCTGACTCCCGCTGAAGAACCCGAGAAACGTCGTCAGTCCTGACTCTGGCTCTGCACCGCTGAAGAACCCGAGAAACGTCGCCAGTCCTGACTCTAGCTCTGCAAGTGGTGCTCCAAACTCTAACATCTGAACCTGCTGATCCCAGGACGGCAAGGGCCTGTACCCTCTCTGCTAGATGCTCCCCAAATAACTGCCCCAATATGTCATCATCCCACAATGCCTCCCCCGGCCTTAAGAGGTCGCACATCCGTAGCCCCGCAACCCCCTCATCACTGATCATTGTTGGCCACGTGCTCAATGGAAGTGCATCCACCCATGGGTCCTCCATCACGTCAATGCTCCGTTCGTCGCCAATCAACCATCTGGAGTGCTCCAAGGCCATGGGCAGGTGCCTCCGAATCGCCTGCCACATAAAGGAAACCCTCCGTCTACCCACCACCTATCCGACTGAGCCTGCCAGACCATATCTAGCTATCATGACCTGACTCCAGAATCCCTGCGGCTCCAGAACTACCTGCACCGCCCGCCGCGCCAGTAGTGCCTCGCTAGCAATGATTGCACCCCAAACCACCCTCGCTCAGTGGCAGACAAACTCTCTCCCAAGCCACAAGATGTATCCCATGGCCCTCTCCAAGGAAGCCCCACAGGAAGCTCCGCATGAGCCGCTCAATCGCCACCAACACCGTCCTTGGCACAACAGTATGGGCCATAAGATAAATGGGTATCGAACAAAGGACTGACCTGACCAGCGTCAATCTACCCATCATAGACAATGATAAAGCCCTCTATGCCTCAAGTCTGCTCCGCACCCTTTGCACCAATGGAAAACACTCTACCACCCGCAGCCTCCTCCCTGTAAGTGGAACCCCAAGATAATCCAGCACCCCCTCCTGCTTCTACATCCCCAACCCCGCACCCTCCGCTCCGTGCTCGGACTAAAAAATATGGACTTATGGAGATTAACTCGCTGCCTGGAAGCCGCACAGTACTCTAACAACACCCTCTGAAGGGCCCTCGTGTCCCTCACCCTCGCCTTAGCAAGCAACAAGCAATCATCTACAAAAAGTAAGCGAGAAATAGGGGGGCACCAGGGGCTGGGCTATAGATCGCCAACTTCCGGTCCTCTCGGGCTACATGCAGAGCACGAGAAAGTACATCAGAACAAACGATAAATAAATACAGGGATAGAGAACATCCCTAGCGAAGCTCCATAGTAGCACGAAAAAAAAGATGAGGGCGTGCCGTTGACCAAGATGGAGAAACTTGGCCCCTGTACACAGCCTAGAACCCAATCAATCCAGACCTGATGGAAGTCAAAACTCTCCAAGGCCCGCCTGAGGAAATCCCACCGGATCCGATTATAAGCCCGCTCCATGTCCAGTTTCAATGCCATCAAACATCGCCTCCTTGGGGCTCGTTGTAAATCTCCCATCATCTCCTAGCCCAGGATGTTATCAAATATACTTCTCCCTCCCACAAAAGCTCCCTGCTCCTGGCTAATAATACTAGGCAACAAATTCTTCATTCTCCCCACTATGAGCCTCGCCACTACCTTATACAAGGTAGTGCATAAACTAATAGGCTTGTAGTGGCTCAGCTCCGAAGCATCCTGACGCTTCGGTATCAATGTAATGTAGGTAGACTTCCAGTCGTCTGCCATCACAGCCCGACTGAAAAATAGCCGAACTGCCTCCACCACTACCCTCCCAATAATACTCCAATACCTTTGAAAGAAGGGAAGAAATCCATCTGATCCAGGGGCCTTATCCTCAGCTAGGGCCCATACCGCCTCCTGCACCTCTCTGTCCGACACTGGCCTAATCAATGTTGCATTATCTGCCTCCTCTACTCTGACTACCGGGCTAGGGAGCTGATCAGTGACGACAGGCCCCCCATCCTCCGTCCACCTAGAACTGAAGAAGTCGAACAACACCAGAATCATCCTCCACCTGCTGGCCCACCCCAACTCTCAGTGATCGAATCATATTCTTTTGCCTTTTGATAACTGTCGATCGGTGGAAGAACCTGATGTTCTGGTCACCCTCCAGAACCCACTGAATTCTCGACTTCTATCTCCAAAATATCTCCTGCTGGCGTAACAGGGAGTGGTGGGAAGCTAAATAGCATCGTAGATCCACCATATCAGCCCCCTCAAGCTCCCCATCCTGGTCCTCCCTCCCCTGAAGATCTGCAATCATAGACTCCACCTCTAATCTCCGGAAGATGTTGCCCATAAACATTCGGTTCCACCTACGAAGCCTGTATTTAGTGAGCTCCAACCTGCGCGATATCCTCTGCATGGCATCGCCCCATACCGGCATGCTTCAAGCCTCCCTGACTACCTCCCAAGACTGAGGATATGACAACCACAGCTTCTCAAATCTGAATGGGCTATGATGGCTGGAGCTCGAAGCTGTAGAGATCAGAAGAGGACAATGATTAGAGGCAATCCGAGCAAGATGACTGACCTGATAGGATGGAAATCGCTGAATCCAATCCGGAGATGCAGTGGCCCTGTCAAGCCGCTCCCACACCCTAGCTTGCCCAGACTGATTATTGCACCAGGTAAATTGCGATCCGAAAAAGCCAAGGTCCACCAGTCCAGTAGTAGACAGAAACTCTCGAAACTCTCTCCTGTCCACTGAGTCAGAATAGGCCCTGCTTCCCTTTTTCTTGTTAGGACTTAGAATACAATTAAAGTCTCCAACCACCATAGTTGGCACCCCCTGAGTCAATATATTAGTTAACTCACCCCAAAGGACTCTCCTCGTTCAGTAGTCAGTGCTAGCATATACCCCACATAGAACTCATGGGGCTTCATTTGGTTCAGATACAACCATCACCACCTGCTGAGAGCAATTACAAAAGACATCTACAAAGGCCATCCCTCGTTTCCAGAACATCAAGATACCCCCAGACAAACCTTGGGACTCCACCGCAAAAGATTCCCAGTCAACAGCCAGATGCCGCTGCACCCGGCGCAACCCATCTTCAGACACCCTTGTTTCACAAAGAAAGCAAATTTCGGGAGAATGAATCTGAACTAACCTCTTGAACGCCGACGAAAAGGAAGGCTTGGCTGCCCCCCTACAATTCCAAGCTAGGACCTTCAAAATATACCAGATGTAGAGGCTTGGCCCTCACTCCCTGGGTAGACTCCGGATACCTTGGACACCCCACCTTCCTTTGACATCCGTTCTTCTCCCTGGATAGCAGCTCTCAGCAAATCGACCACCTTCCCGTGATCCATTATTGGAGAGGTGGATCCATACCCTGAATTCCCTGCAACTCCCCTCATCACCATCGAAGGCAATGGGGACCTTGCTGTTTGCATTGCGGCTGAGATAGAGGAAGCACGAACAGGAGCCTCCATGTCCCGCTTACAGAGTTCGAATCCCCCATCCCAGCTGGAATTTTGGACTCCTGCTGTGAGAACTCCACCTTCTCTTCCGGCTCCATGGCCGGACCTTCACCTTCATCTTGCCGGTCACCGACCACAGCTCCATGACCTCTTCCGCTGCCCACCAGTTCCATGTTTCGTGGCTCTCGAGACGAGCGTCCCTGGTCCGAGCAACCACCGGGTTCCACTTGGTCCGGCCGCATCAAGCCTCCTCGAGAATTGCCCGCCAGACCTCCGCTCTGGCCGACCACCGCTCGTGCCGGTGCCACCGGCACGGTTGGCCCGCCGCACTGCCCATATCCTCGCCGGGAAATTGGGTCTGTCGAGGCCCTCTGCCTTCTTCCGCCGCGACCACCGCCTCTGCCGGCAGTTTCGCTTGCCCGGGAGCCCACGACGACTGCCGGCGACAAGCTCCGGCTCCTGAAGCGTCGACGGTCGCCGGCCATGGGTGGAGCCCGCCCTCCAGGCGCCGTAGGCACCGTAGGCAGGGTCACTCCACGATCCACAGGCCCTGAGCCCCCCTACATTTTAGTTGGTCTCCTGGCCCGTTTCAGTGGGCCCGGCCCACCTACCCTTTCCACCAGGCCCGGGTCCGCCAAGTTGGATTGGGCCTCAGCCAACCCGGCCAGCCCACTTCTATCAGTCTCGCGAGTTGGGATTGAGACCTTAGCCCGGTCCGGTACGCAATGCGGGCCTCGGCCGAGGTCTGTGGGTTGGGTTCCCCCCACCCGCTCCGAACTCAGTTTCGACTCAGTCCGCGCCTCCGGCATCTTCCCCACGTCCGGCGCATCGTTGCCGATCGCCCTGCTCTGCTCCGGCGAGGTACACTTAGCTATTTTCTTGGGCTTCTGCCATCCCACCGAATCCAGTGGAGATATGGGGGAACTCGACCCAGCCTTAGCCAGACTCGGCGCCGAGTTTGCTTGGACCGGTCCCCTGTCTGACTCAATGGGGGGCTCGGTCACCGTCTTCCTCCTGGCAACCCTCCTGGTGCCGCCACCCCGATGCATGCTTGCTCGGGATACAGTCATCCACGGTCCGTAGATGGTCCGTTCCCCGTCCCCTTGACATTCCGCCGCCTCTTCCTCTGGGGGTACGCCCAACCCGTCGGCCGTCTCCGGTGCTGTCGTCTTCCCCGCTTCATGGAAGCGACACTCGCTGGCCTGATGCCCCATGCACGCACAGAGATAGCAAACGCCTGGTAGATCTTCATAGACAAAGTCCTGCCAAAACCTCCTCTGCCGAACCTCCACAAGTGTATCGGGCACCAGTGGCTGAAGCGAATCTACCTCCACCTTTGCCCGAGCAAACCCTAACCGCCGCCGTCCGTTGGAAATGCTATCCAGTTCCATCGGTCGCCCAGCCGCCGCAGCTATCGCCAGGATCATCTCCCTGTCACAGTACTCCAGTGGGAGCCCCGGTAGCCTGACCCAAACCACCGTCCGACTCTCAGTATGGACACTCAGAATAAAGTCGGGCATCCACTTCTCCATCGCCAACAACTGGCCCACCACCAGCCACGAGCCAGCCTCCATCACCGCCGCTCGATCCTCTCCTGACTTGAAACGGATCGTTATGAACCCATCCGCCATTGGGAGAGCTTCCATCGGCTGCTTCAGCTTACTCCGACCTCTGAGATCGCGCGCCACCAGCTCAGCCGGAACTTGCCTCCCCAGATTCCTGGCAATGATGGTCGTCCCTTCCCACTCTGCCCGTGCCTGATCCACCCGCTCCGCCGGCAACCGCACCACCCGAGGGAAGCGGCGCTCCAATGCAGTCAGTTCCGCCTCAGTAGCCCGATGATAGGGCACCTCTGGGCGTCATTGGCCCCCCTACGTCACCGCAGACCACCGGGGCGTGGTCTCGACCATTCCTGGCATTAGAATCCCAGGCGGGCCCCGGACAGTTGCCTTCGGCTCGCAGTCCACTTGAGCAGCCATGGACTGCCCACAAGGTGTTCGGCAAAATGTCCGCCCCCCGCACGAACCTTGATGCAACAAGCGGCTGCCCCCCCCCCCCAAATTGGAGTCCTTTTCAATCTTAGGTGAAGTATTAAATGAAGTAACTTTTGAAGATAAATATGGTCATAAAGAATACTAAGAACTTCAATGCAATTATTTTAGTTTCTTTCTTTAAAAAATATATAAGCATAATCACACAATTCTCTGAATTAATGAAAAAACTCATGAATTATTTGGATTTGGCAAGCCTGATGAATTGTTCTGTGAATTATTAGATTATTTGCAAACATATCACAGACTAAATCACTAAAATGTGAAATTCATTGAAACTGCAATCTATTCATGTATCAGCGAATAAATCAGCTGTGCTAGCAAAAACAATTCCATGTGCTTTGAAGCAGTGAAAACTGAAAAGTGAATACAGACCATGGTATGGGATTGAGGTATTCCACTGCTTTTTGAGATCTTATAGATATTAAATTTTTTTTAAAAAAAGAAAGAGAGACCAAAAGTCATCCTGTGTCCTTTTCTCTCTCACTTCTTCTTCTCCTCCAATCTCCATTATTCCTCTTTTCCTCTGCTTCTCATCCTCCCAGGTCCCATGCACCTATCCCAAAACCACTTTCTCCTCTCCACTTCTCTGCTATTATGGTTCTACTTCTTTTCTTGTCAACCTGCCTCCCACGAATCAAAGGCATACATAAGCTTATTCCTTTTATCACTTATACCTTCAAGATTTGCCAATGAAGACTGAAGAGAAGGATCCATGGTATTTATTTTATATAAATGCATCTATTTACAAATATTTTTACATTCTTTTAACATCTCAAACATTTTCAGGATTTTTCCCAAATTCTGAATTTTATGACCTTGCCAAATTATTCCCAAAACCAAACATGTGATATGTCTATAAATACTGTGTTTTTGTTCAAAAGAGTATACTTTTTCGCAAACCACACACCAGCAAATAAAAAAAAAAGGAAAAAAGAAAAAACAATGGAATCCTAGCTTGACCCATGGATCAGTAGACCTCGTGGCTACTATGATTATAAATTTCATTAACAATCAGCTCTTCGCACAACAAAACTGATAGGGTCTTAAAAAAAGTAAAGAAAGGAATAAGGAAAAAAATTCCCTCCTTTTGGTCAAAGAAACAATGACTAAATAAACCTGTAAAAACTAAGAGGAACCAAGAAAAAAATCTACTAAAAGATAATATCAATAGTTCGCTGATTATCATTGAAGAAAAGGTATTACCAGGGGAAAAATATAAAAAGAGAAAAGGGAAACTCATCCATTCACTCAAGCAAGTATGATGCCAGCCATATCAAACGGGGAAAGACATATTAAAACAATCTTAACCACAGGCCTTCACTAGATAACTTATATTTGGTATCACATAAAGCCTAGGGCATATTCTTCAACATATTCTATAGCCTCCAAAACTAACTCCTCGTGAAGTTTCAAACTCTTCATCCCACTTTCATGGCTCCAAGCAAAAGCACTAATGCAATACAAGTCAATAGGGCACCACCACCATGTGTCATTCCTGAAGTAGATTTTCCTTAAAACATTTTTTGATAACATATTTAATTTCTCAGACAAATAACTAAAAGTCGTCCATCATCCAGAAAAAATGTCAACGCCTGAGAATATTTCAATCCACTTAATAGTACTTGTGTTTTTCTCTCCCTTTTCCATTTTTTCTTTTTTAATTATTTTCCTCCTTTTATCTCACTCTATTTTATATCCTTTCTTTTTTCTCAATGAAAGTGGTTAGGTTCTACATAATCTTTTCTCAGAAAAAAAACAGAAAAAGGAAAAAATATATAGAAAGTAATTTACTGATTCAAGCCTTATAAAGACAACATTTGTATGAGATGTGTCACTTCACTAATAAATTTAACATGTCGATGATTATTTGAAATGTTGGATCTAAGTGATCAGATACTTAAGACAGTCTAAAAACTTATTATTTTCTAAAACTGGTGGTGGTAGTCAAGGATTATTCCAGGCAATCAAGATTTTTCATATGAATTTTGATGAAGTGAAAGTAGATGAAGCTAGCTATTTTAAATTAAGGACTTTCAACAGCATGACCAGGATGAATAATGATAAAGTGTTCATTGTGCATTCCTTTTGCATCATAGTGATAGATAGGCGAACTTGTCCTGGTTTAAAAAAAAACTGTTTGCAATCAAAGTGCTTGGTATAGGTTCCAGGCATTCTGTTAGTCTTTACAAGTGTCGATCTTACAAAACATTATCCAGATTGTAGAACTTTTGTTCATTTGTCCTACAATTGCATGTCTAGGATGGTTCATAGCATTAAGCAACTCTATCCAAAAACACAAAAAAGGATCTCATCGAGTAGATATCCTTAAAAAGGTTATCTGATGTCATGCAAACATTTGTTGCATTCATAGTTGGGTTAGAATAAAGTGCTAAAAAGATCTTTAAAAGAGGTAGTGATGTGGATAACTTCTGTTCTTGTTGTTGGCGTGGTGTTTGTCCTTTCATAAATTGTTTGTACATTGTGGCTTGTAGTACTGCAGAAACAGCACTGAGTACCTTTCCAGAACTTGTTTCCTCTTTCTCTCTCCTATATATCCAGACATGAGATATGAAAATACCTACATAGGAGATTTCAGGCAACACAAGACACTTTGGGAAAAAGAATGGGAAAGGAACTTAAGGATTAAAAGAAATGAAAGAACAAAGAGGATATGAAAAAGAAGAAGTAGGCATAAGCAGGGATAGTCATGAGGTTAGCTAAGAAGGGCAATTCAAAAGCTCAAGAATGATAATTAAAAATCAATGTGTTGTCTTTCGATAATTTTCCAGTAATAGCTTCTAGACAAATTATGAACCATTAAAAAAGTTTCATCCACTCATATAAACTAAAACTAATCTAGCTTGACTCTTCTTAATGTGCTACACAATGACCACTCAAATGAGAGGGTGTGATTGCCACTATAAAATGGGACAAGGTCACCACCCTACATACAAGAAATCTACCAGCACCTACTTGGAATAAAAACATAACAAGCCTTTCAATAACCAAGAAGAGAGTTCTAATTACATGCAATTACATGTTTATTTTTTCATGGTTGTACAAGTTTGTCCAAATTTCTATCTTTTGGTTAAATATTCAAAATTTCTCGTGCTCTCGAAGAATCTAGTAAAATGTATTCCTAAATTTTACAATTTTTCTCCAACAATGGTTCCCTAAATACCAACTTATGAAGAGAATCCATCCCAGCTAATGTTGTATTCATATTTCTATTGTTCAAATATATGAGGAAATGCTTATAGTTCTTCCAATTTTGCAGGGGGTCAAGGCAGTTCTCATTCCATAGGTAGGAGAACTTCAGGAATTTAATTAAAACTCTCATTAGATGTTCTAGATCTGATTTTAGAACAGAAGAAAATGCACATCTCCTCCTGAAAAGAAATAAAGGAAAAGATGGCGATGTTAATGGTTATGTAATATTGGTTGGAGTGGAACTACCAAGTTTCATCAGATAAGAATATCATTTAAAGTAAATCACATTATTTGGGGACCTTTGAATGTATCATTTTGGCAGTTTTCAATGTAACAATCATATTTTTTAAAGAAAAAAAAATTGTTTGATTTGGCCACATAAATTTCCAAAACCGACCAATGTTTTGGATAAGTTTCAGAGAAGATCCAGACTTTTCATTTTCGTTTTCATGTTCCTAATGGAACTTCACACCATGATATAGACAAATCACAACCAAGGACAGATGCAAGGAGGAAAAAAAAAATGAAGTAGACACAGAAAATGAAAGAAGGGGAATGAACATGGGACTTGTTTTTCATTTTTTTTCTCCTTGAAAAAAATCATCTAACACCAATATAGAAGCTCATTGACTATGCAAAGTCAATTTTACTGTTTCTGGTGGTATTTCACTCAAGAGAATGGTAATGATGGTTCAATTATTTTACAAAAAATGCTGCCAGGGCAAAATTCTATCACACTTTAGTACTTTACTTGGAAAATGTGATGCTAGTATAAATTAAAAAATTAGTACATGAAACAAGATATGTAAGATTTCAAATAAACAATGAAAGAGAAGAAAGCCCCTATCATCTGTTGATTGTTCTATAATTAACTCTTGTTAACTGCTAGACGGATAATTTAAATTTGCAGAATTTTACTGACCTGGTATAACTGCAAAAATAACAGGCTGAGCTTCATGATTGCAAGATGACAGGGCTATTTTGCATGAATAACATGACCGAGGCACAAAGACCTTGGAGGAGAAAACTAACAATATGTTCAATTATCTTGGAGATGAAACAAGGAGATTATATGAGCAACCGAACAACTGGAAATATTGCAGTAGAACTGGCTTGTTACAAACATCAAAGTGCAAATATCATTGAAGAATGACTGCTTCGGTCACATTTTATATGAAACAGAAAAACAAATTTATGTAAGTTTTATGTTTTTTACGTTAATCTGTGTAATTTGGATTTACTGAGAACCAGATGTAGAGTGGTAAGAAGATGTTATGGTTGGTCTAGCATTACTTAGAAGCAATAGCTTTAAATTTAAGTTGAATAAGAAAAATCAAGTTTTAATCTCAGTAAGAGTCTAGGTTATATTTAAGCAGTAATATTGTTCGTTGGTTGGTCATAGGTTAATTTATAAATCCTTAGTATAAAAGTTAGAAGTACTGAATCAATGAAATATGATTGAAAGATATTTAGACGTGCCACTATGCTACCCGATCGACTCAGTCAGGAGGGCAATATCTATCCTTCCAACATAGCCAGACAAAAAGGAGCACGAAGAGTAAATAGGCAACTGTTTGGCACACCAAAAAAGAAAAAAAAACAAGCACATGTAACCCCATGAAGAGTGTGGAGGAGCCAATTTATTCAGATTCAGAGACCAGAAGCAGCAACGATGATAGTTCTAGTGGTCATAGATTTGCTGACCTTGAATGTCAAGGTCATTCAAGAGGACACGATGCAGCTACAAATGATCACACATATGGAATAGAATCTATAGACGTATAGATTCGTGTGTCTGAAGTATTGTCTTCCAATGACTATTATCCTACACAATTCGAAGTATTTTATTGGTTGGATTTTGCTGCCGGTATATTTGGATGAACTCCTCTACAGTTGTATTATCAAGTCAAAAGACACCTCTTAAAGCCAGAGCTTCAACAAGAGATCCAACCCAGAGCACGTTCCTTATGGGATGAACATACAAGACTCAACAGAGGGGTAGGCTGATGTGTCTCTTGACTATGCTAACGATTCGGATATTTACAAAAGGCATCGCCACTTGACGAAATTTTATATACCGATATGTATGTTATACTTTAAATATATATATCTCACTAATCATTTTATGCTTTGTATTTTTTAAAACAACAAAATGCATCACTTAGATTAAACCAAGATCATAGAAATATAAAAACATCAAATTATGCTTAAAAATATTTTTTAAAAAAAATAAAAAATAATTATTAATTAATTAAACTTGAAAAACTTTAAAAAAAATTATTTGGGCCAATTCTCAACTTAAAAAAAAGTGTGCCAGTTCAAAGCCGGTAAGCCCAAGCATATTGTGTGTCGGTAGGGTACCGGTTCGGTACCATACCGGCTCGCTCGCCCACTGATATAAATCCCAGTACCGGTTTGACAGATCTTGGATTGAAAAATCCGATAACGCTGAAGCCGCTCACAATCCAAAGAAAGAAGGAAAGAGGAAAGATGGGGAAAGGAGATGGATGATGCGCGTACATAGGTGTTAAGCTGGCGGACGAAGCTGGAGAAATTATTGTGCTTGAAATACTTAGGGAGGAGGTCCCGGGCGAACTCAGGCGTGTTCCACACTACGAAGCTGTTGTTCGCCAGTCCCCACGACACGATCGCGTCCGTAGCCCGGTCGTCCACCATCTCATACGTCTTGCTCAAGAAAGGCGGCGGCATGTTCGCGTTCAGGTTCGAGTTCGCGCTCGTCGCCGCCGCCCCTCCTCCTCCGCCTCCCCCGCCGCCGCCGTCCATCCCTCTTCCGGCCCCCTCCCGTCCCGCAAACCTCACGGCGATCGAGCCGCGCCCATCCGATCTTAGAAGAAACGACCAAAAATTAGGGGTTTTTAGGAAACGAATTCGATCTCGAATAACGAAAACGGAGAGGGAGGTGGGGCCGATGAGGAGGGGAGGAGCGATTCGAGGGTTTCTTGAAAGATTTCTGCATTGGTACCGGCGCTCAGAAAAAAGAGTTTAAAAACAGGGAAGGGTATAAAAAAGGTGCCGCCTCTAGGATAAAACGACGGCGTCGGGTTTGGACTAAATGAAGAAAACAAATGCCCCTGGGTTTTACCACAATATCGGAAGTACCCTCATCTTGTGGGTCCCAATTTTTGCTGTTTCCGCAAGATTGTCGCTTGATTTGTTCAAGACCGACGGTAGAGGAATAGTTTTAGCAGATCGGACGGGTAATGTAAACCGGTGACAAATCAATTGAACTTCGACGTGGGGAGAGGGCTGAAGAGCACGTGGGCATCTTGGTAAGACCGAATGCCAGTGAGTGAACCAGGAGAGACGGACGAACGCTGATGACAAGCGTCCGGCACCAACGCGCGCGGCCACGGGCGTGCCTGTTATCTTGTCAAATTATGAAATAACCCTAGTACTTACTTTTTAATTACCGACAAGAGGAGGCCTACGGGAGAAGAAACTGGGGGGCATTTTGGTCTTTTAGGAATAATGGATAGGGGAATATGCCCGATTCCGTTGGGGTTTTATCTATTTTGGGCAGAGAATGGGGCTCCTGTTCTTGCTTTTTATCGAGTGGAAATTTGGGACGGCAATACTACCCAATTCGCCCGCGTGCTCACGACATCGACTCTCGCACCTCCTCACCTAACTGTGGGGCCCGGATCATGTGAACGCTCTGAGTCAGCCAATAGCATCGTGCCACCGTGATCACAGGCGGTGTAGGCAGCACAATTGGGTTGCTCGTGGGTTCGGGCCGGGAGGCAGATTTTAGGGGTCGTTTGATTTGCGGAAAGTATTTTTCCTTTTAAAAAAATATAATTTTTAAAAAATAAATTTTTAGGAAGATAATGTCTAGGAAAGTACTTTTGACATATTTGGTTGACCATGGAAAAGTGACAAATTTCCAAAGTACTTATGTTTGGTTGGCCATCCACTTTCTGGAAAAGTTATGTATAATTTCTATTATGCCCTTAATAAAAATTAGATTTTTAATGTTTTTTCTAATGCTTCTTTAATGCTGAAGGGTTTTTTTGGAAAAAAATAAAAATAAAATGATTCTCACCTTATGGAAAAGTAACTTTCTCATGTTTTTCATGGGAAAGACTTTCCCATGAAATGTGGGAATCATATTCCCATCGGAATACAACTTTTCCATCTCTCTTCTTTGAAAACTCCAACCAAACAAGAGGTATCTCATTACTTTTCCGTTGACCACACTTTCCCCCCTTCTTTTCCCGCGAACCAAACGAGCCCTTAATTTCCGAGAGGTAAGGACAAAGAAGAATCCGGTTTGATCAAAAATTATAATTGTGGATCCGGTCCGATTCAATTTTCTATTGAGTTGGATCTGGATGTAAAATTAGAATCTAAACAAAAAATCAGATTGGATCAATATTACTCATAACCCGGCCCGACCCAATTTATTTACACCCCTAATCAGGATTGGCATGTCCCAAACCTAATACATATGCTAATTGGCTCAAAAAATTGAGTCTATTCCCATTTCATTTTCATTAAGCTGGATTGGATCAAATTCAAAACTTATTTTATCAACTTCTTGCTCCGAACAAGGCGGTAGAAAGATGCAATAAGTTAGTGGAAAGATGAGTTTGAAAGGTTATTAACTTATTACTGACACTTCATTTGTGGAGTATGAATTATGAACTATGTAGTCTTTGTAAGAAGCCAATGTATAGCGTCAATCTTAACTCCGTGCGTGAAGATGTGCAGAAAATAGGAGCAAAATGATGGAGTTACCCCTGATAATAAAATAGATGCTCATGTATCACCACAGATGACAGAATGGATAGGATTTTAATACCGTGAAGTGAAAATCACGTCCATCCTTGAGTAAAAGGAGGATCAAAATAAGTAAAATGGTGTCATAGTACTAAAGTCATTGTTGGTTATTATAATACCAATAATATTACTACTATTATTGTAATATACCCATTTACTATTATTTTGTTCCATAGTGATTCTTATTATAACCTATATAATGCAATAGCAAAAATCAATTTTATTATAATTTGTATTATACAATAATTATTAGTTAATAACCACACATATTTTAAACACATTATCCAAATTAAAATATATCCAATTACTATAATATGAAATTATGTTATAGCGATATAATTACTATGGTTTCTGCTATAATGTTATTATTGTAATTTAATAATATAATTATTATGAATATGATAATTTGCTTATTTTGTTACTATTGCATCATAATGATTAATAATTACTGTGAGAATATATACTATATAAATATATATCCATGATCATAATAATATATGCTATTATAATAACAAATTATTTTATAATGATATAATATTATAATAACTATTGTTATAATATTTGAGCAATATTATAATTTTGGCTAAATCTATAAAATAGTATGATGATTATTATATTGCAATTGAATTTTGTTTTTTCTAGGGGATAATATTACAAGATTGTTTGCAGCATTATCATATCTCTTTTTATATCACAGAATCAAGTAGCTATAATTATATTTGCATTGCAGTTTCAATTATAAATAATCAAACAGAAATATTTTTTTTGTGACAATGATTTCAGCTATGATGAGTTAAATTACGGCAATATTTGAATTTGCCCCCATAAAATTTTCAGCAAATAGAAATACAGAAGTGCAGATATCATTTTGATTAATTTATGCATTATTATTTTTCAAACGATGGATATGGAGATGAGCGAAAGAACGCCAGCGCGCCCTATCCATCCAAATTCCAATCTATTATGATATTATCCAATACTTCTTCCTTCGTCTTCTTCTCGCTTTCTTTACATCAACTCTTTATAGCGCGAGAGATAAAAGAGGGTACTACTCTTTCCATTGCTTCAGCCTTCAGCTGTTAAGAGGAGAGAGAGAAGGAAAGAAAGAGACGGTCATGCTGATCGCTGCTTCCGATTCCCTCTTCGTCTCGGCAACTCCGAGAAAGCCTTCGGATGGAGGCCACAACCAATCTCCGGTGAGAACTCCCTTCCTTCTCCAAGTATCGAAAGGTTCAAGGCCTCGAACTACCGCGACTCGCAAGGTTCCTTCGATAAGGGCGGCTTTGATCACCAATCCAGATGACTTCGAGGTCGGAAGGTTCGTTGGAAGCTACGGATTCATGAACATCACCAGGTTGTCCTCCCTCGAAAGCAGCCATTCTTTCTTTCTTTCGTTTCTTTGGGTGGTATATTTCTGCAATTTCTTCCTTCATTTCAGCGCTTGAGGAGAATTAGGAGGTGCTCGGTGGAAATTAAGTGTTCTTTTAGGTGTTATTACCGAGAAGTTTGGATCTTTTCAGATATTTATGCTCGTAAATTTTGTTCTTTTAGATGGGATTGGATGATTTTCCGAGAACGTGCAGTGCTTTTAAGCCAAGATTATTCCTCGGTTCTTCTTCTGGTCTGCTCAATATAAAATACCAGGGTTTTCGAAATATCTGGGTATTTGTGTTCCTGTTCGGCTGGCTGTTGCCTCGAAATGGTGATTTGAGGGTTAATTTATGGGGAGATAAAATTCTGTGGCTAATTGCTGTTTGCCTAGTGTTGTTGGTGATCACTATTTGAACAGTATTAATTGCTGTCTTAGAATGGTAGTAATTTATTCACAAATATATGGGGTCTCCTGATTTTCAGTCATATACAGAATTAGGAACTCTGTTTTTTAACTTGTCCCCAACTAAATTTACTCGGTGAGAAAAGATGTAGAGGTAAGAGGATTTCAAAGACATGAGGGAATTTAATTGTTGCAGAAAATTCTTGGAAGGCAAAATGATGCTTCAAAAGCTATCTATTGGGGGGTTGTAATATTTACAATAAACCTTATGCAGATTTGAATGCCCAGACCTCTCTCTCTCTCTAAAAAAGAGAACAAATAAGTCATTAAAGGATTTAAACTTATATTATTTATTCATCAGTCTTGTTTGGTTTTAGTTGACAAGGGTGCTTAAACTCCAACAGCTACTCATCAATTCAAGCAGGAGGGACTTCTAATATCAGCGGACTTCAAGAATTCACTCCTGGTTACTCATCTGAAGACATTGAGCGTTTGAGGGTCCAAGATGTTGGAGAGGGCCAAGTGAAGATCAGGTGCTTTTCCTAGTATCAAGATTTATTTATAATCCTTTCTTTTCTTTTCTGTCTTTTTTTTTACTAATATACCAGTGTTATCCTCACAGTCTCATTGCAGGCTTTTTGAAGGAAGAGTAACCCAAGGTCCACTGAAGGGAACCAGAGTTATATTTAAGGTACTGTCCATAATTCTTCTTGTTCCTTTCAAAATTTACTTCAAGTCCACTAAACTTCAGAGTCAAATTTAATAATGCTTATTTGTTATGTGGCACTATGGTTTATCAATTTAATTGTCTATACAATTGTGTTGTTTCATTGTTTGGATGTACCAGCAATTTCATCAACTTAGTATTTGGTTGACAAATGCAGAGTGAACTCAAGTGTGATTTTATTTTTCAAGAGGATTTTTGGCCATGCACATACATTACAGCAGTGTTTCACATGCCTAATCGTTGTCAGACGTGCACCTTTTTTTCTTTTCATTTTTAGATATGCGGCATTGCAACAGCACTGGTTTGCTGCACCTAATTTATTTACTTTCTGGCAAAGACAATAAAAAAAAATAAAAAATTGGTGATGTTTCTTTCCTTGATGAAACTTGGGTTCTGAGCTTGGAATGGGAGGTGATAAGCTGCAGGAATGGTCCTTTCAGGGGAACATATTACTTGTGGTGAAACTTATCTTTCTTGATATAATAATATACAGCCGATGGTGGTGATATGCCATCCCAATTTGTTTTGGTTATTGCCATCCTGATTTGTTTTAGTTATTCTCTTGACTTGTTTATCCTTCCACAACCATGGTCCACGTCGCATTTGAGAGGGATGTTAAGACTAATATACATCGTTGACCCATTCCATAATCATTTAAGCTTCTAGGCTCAACTTCTCACTTATATTTTTCTCGAGTAATTCTTATTTGGGAACCATTTTTGGCCCAGTGCTGCCAAGCACTTCTTTTTTCACCGGCGGAAGGACCTATGCCCAAAGATTCAGAGTTTTTTCTTTTTGAATACCAAAGGCACTTAAATCTATGGACTATATAGCATATTGTATACACATACACCTATAGTGTTATCCATAAGATGTTGTGGTCTGTAATTATTGAGAAACACATTCCCTCCAAAAATTGTAGAATTTGTTCCTGTTTCCATGAATTCATAACATCCCTGATAAATTTCTTTCAAAAATTTATATAATTATCAGTATCATGCTGCCTTCTTTTCCTCAGTTCTTAAAAACATGGTTCATGTTCTGCTAAGGATACTATGGCTAATTGTAATCATTTATATTGCCTGTTGCCCGCCATAGATAGCATCATTACATCATCAGCGTTCCTGAAGTTAACTTCACCATTTAGAATTTTGTTCCTTTCAAATCCTGATTGTGAGCTTCTGATGGAAATCTACTAATATATAGTGGCGAAGGCTTTAAAGCTGGCCTCATGCAGCCGGCTTTAGAGCCTGAAGCCTCACTGTGGGTTGCGCATGTTGTCTGCAAGTGGGAAACTTAAAAGTGAGAGAACCTCTCTCTTATTTGGAAGCAGTTTAGGTCATCTAGAGTCCAGAAACTTTGGTTTCATATTTTTCATAAATACTGTATCCAAAATTAGAATATGTATTTTCATCTTCCATGTTTATGTTAAATACTGTATCTAAAAATTAGAAAAAATACATGTTAAATACTGTATCCAGACTCCGTTCCTGGAGGGGTTCTTGGCACATGCATCGCACATGCTAGACTTTAGATAAAGAGGAAAAGAAATCATACATGCATCACACCACTGCTGGTTGCTTTTGTTTTCAACCAAAAGAATTCTACTGATAGGATTTCTAACATCACTAGCTGAAATCATAGTGGAGACTGAATGACTGATCAGCTGTAATGCATCATTACTGTATTACTTTCATGAAATTTCCTTTAGATCATGGAATATATTCAATCTTTTCTAGGTATTTATCCATCATAACATTGAGATGATTACTGCTAAATTATTTATTTCAGACCGTACATGCATTTTTCTATCCTATCTGATAAAAGCTAGCCCACTTGTCAAGGTTTATCCTGGACAACGTGCTGGTGGTATCGAAGCAGATATGATGGCTGCCAATGAGCTAAGCACTCATGCCTTCCTTCAAGTAAGTATACAGATTACTCCTAAGACAGGACCAACAAAAAGAATATTTATTTCTTACTGGAAATTTCTTCATAAAATACGGTTAATGACATAATAGATAGTTTATTTGATCTAACCATCCAGGTTGTGCTATAACATGCAGAGTGACTCCAGAAACATCTGTCAGAATATCCAGTTTTTGTTAGGGGGTTTCGAGACAAAAACTGGAGAACAGGTTTGTTATATCATCTATAAAGGTGTCAAGTTTTTTGTGGTGCATTTATAGCAAATGCTATTTAGATAAAACAAAGATGTTGCCTCTTCAGTGGCTTGCATTTCGTGATGATGGGAAATATAGTTCAGCAGACTATGCCAAAGTTACAAGTGAAACAATTTCAAAGAATCTTGTTAAAGGAGAGCAGAAGTTTTGGAATCCATTTGATCAGGAGCTGAAGCTAAAGCGAAGGAGATTTTTTATTATCAAACTACTAAATGGAGCTATGAATGGCGTGGCTTACATGCATGACCATGATAGATTACACCAGAGTCTCGGTCCTGCTTCTGTTGTTCTCAAGTATGTTATTGATCATATTGGAATATATCCATTTGTTACCTTTCCTTTCCATAGGCTTATGGGAAAAATATGGACAATTATATGTTCTTTCATTGAACGGCTGAGTTTATATATTTGCTGATGGCAGCATAATAGCAGAGAAAGATGCAGTTTATTTAGTGCCACGTCTTCGTGACTTAGCCTTCTCAGTTGATATTGGGTATGCTACATATTATTTTCTTTTCTGTATATTTATCATCTAAAATTATGTGGTTCTACTGTTAGTAAATCAAAAAAAAGTGAATTGCCATAAATTATGTTTAACACATGAAATATGTGAGCATATTTATGCATGTATGTATGTACATATCGACATAAAAGGAAATAAAGTATATTTCCATTTCTTAGTCTTCTGTGTCTTGTATCTGTAATGACATCATGAATATCTGGAATTAGAATTTGATAAGAAACTATCTCACTTGGTCACACATTTTGAGAGAGTGTTTGAATGGATGGCATTTTTATTCATTTTTTTTTATATTCATATGTTTACCTATTCGGACCATGCATGAATATCAGAAAACATTTGGGTCCCATGATAGTTGCCCCACTTTTCAGTGGGCTTCAAGAAGGGGGCAGCCAGGTGCTATTCTTGTTCTGCAGGACAGCATGAACAGCTAAAGATCCTTGGGTTAGACTTTGGATATGAACGATTTTTTAGTGCTATATTTATTTCACAGATCAACTTCATCAGACACCATACAGCAAATTTTAAACTCTTCAGTATTAGGTTAAGAGCTTACTGGCATTTGTTGCTTCTAATATTTTATTCTTTATAAACCGACGGTTTCCTACAAAAAGGAGTTGTATCTATGGGCTCTATAGCTCAGACCTGCTACTACTCATGTCATCAAGTGTAGAGGTTATCTACAATTATTTTTGACCATAGATGCTATCATCTATTCATCTTGTAAAAAAATTTAACTGAGAGAACCAGTTTGCAAAAGTTACTGTGGTGTCATAATAATCTTAGTTTTTTTCAGTTACTTTGCTATATAATCTAGTTTTTTCATGTATTTTACATGGAATTTTGATTCTTCTAATTACATGAGTGAATAAGCATAAAAATTGCATATCAGTTTCTTCTTGATTTGGCTGGGATGACAGGTATTCAGCTATAGGAGCAGGCCATGGGGCATTGTCAGAAGGACTATGGCACCGAGCTTCAATGGCTGGCGCTTTTACTCCTCTGGAGAAACGAGCTTATGGAATAGCTGATGACATGTAAAATTTATAGAGACCTTCTGATATTTACAATTCAAATGCACTTCTTTAAATGTAAAAACCTTCATGTCTTATGTTTTCACTTGTTTATTTCATCCTATATCATGCTATCAAAATGGTATGATGATTTTCAACTAATAATTCTTGCATATAACTTCTCTAATGTTCATCCATAAGCAGATATGAAGCAGGGCTTCTTTTTGCTTACCTAGCTTTTGTTCCATTTTGTGAAGCGGGCGTCATGGATGCCATTTCCTTGCAAGTAATCGGAGTTTTACTTTTGCACAATGCCCCTTCTCTTGCAAGACTCTGTGTTTCTTTCTTCCAAATGCAATTATAGCCTAACCATTTAAAAAAAAATTGTAAACTTGCAGAGGCTTCTTGAAAGTACCTTTCAGCTTGACCTCAATGCTGCAAGAGAGTAAGAAACCTCTTTTTTTTTCTCTCTCTCTCTCTCTACCTAATACATACAGACTGTCTTATATGCATCTGCATGCACTTCTCCCTGAATGTCCTATGATATTCTTGATATAAGGATGTGCTCAACAAATTTAGCAGTAGCATTGTGATTCCCTATTTGAAGTGAAAATATTGTAAATAAAACTGCACTATTTTGCGAAAAAGCCAAGGAGCAACCAAGCTACGGGTTATGATAATATGAAACTTTGGTTAATAATTTAGTCTTGTGATGGAAAGATCAACTGCTGCCCTACTCTTGCACCTTTCTGTATAAATTAGAACAAGGGTTTTGTGCTATCATCCAAGCCTTTTCCCATCAAATATATGGTCAGCTACACAGAAAAGGGTTTTGTTAGCATCCATTTTTAAGATACTTTATTCAAATGAGATGGTGGATCCCCATCGTCTTAAATAGGAATGGTATAAAGTATATCATCAATCTATTTGTTGGTAAGTAATGCCTCTCTTAGACCTCTATACTGTCCCTCCATTACCCTCAATTCTGCTGATGCTGAGCCCCCCTCTGTCTCGCCTCACTGGATGATCAGCTCCCCGTCTCTCAACATCCGGTCCTACTTTCTTACCATCTTCTCTGTTTCCCACCCCTCTTTGGCCCTCCCGTTCACCAAGAAGGGTAAACCACCTCTCTCTTGCCATCTCTTATGCCCTTTCCCCAACTTCAGAGGACTTCTCACCATCTAGAGAGCAAGGCTAAGAGAGAGAGGGTGAGATAATGGTACAGTTGGGAGGAGACTGGCAACCTAGTCTCGAGATATAGCAGAGGGATGATGAGATCATGTTACGGCCCCTTCTTTTCCCTTTCCATCTAGCCTGTAAACTTAATCCTGACCTGAAACACAGCTTATATATGATACCTAGTTGGATGCATGCATTTACTTGCTAGGATATTCCTTCAATTGGCCCATCTAAGCCTAGTTTTATTTGGACGGTCAGCATACAGCAGCTTAAGTTTTACATGGAAATTAGGATGCACAGTAACAGAACCCTTAAAACAATTATAGCTTCTTGTTTAGGTATTTATTAGTTAAAATGTACATTAGGTTATGTACATCTATGATAATATCATGCTCACTATTAGCAAATACAAATTATTATGATGGAACACATTCATTAATTAACACCAAATTATATTATATTGTGCATAAATTGATGGCTTCTGAAGAGTTATGGATGATGAATTATCAAGAAGAGGTATGGATGATGGCGACATTTATTGATAGTGGACTATGTAAAAGGGGATCTTGGGAAAAGAAATAAAAGAAAGAAATGAAACAACGAGATAAGGCTGGTGGATCAGAGCCAAAGCCATTGATCCTTGATTGACTGTCTTGTATGAGTCAATCAGATATACCTGTAGAGCTAGCATCCTCAGTGTTTGTGATTAAAGTTGTCAATGGAACATATCTCTTAGTTAATGAGATTTTCTTTCATTTTAATTTTCACAAGTTCTTCTCTGCTGTTCAAGCCACATCGTCCAACAGTTAGGATGTATGAAGTTGATTCATCACTCAACATCCTTTTTCTCTGGGTCTAGCTCACTCCATTTTTTTTCTTTGAGTATTCTAGTTAAGGAACTGAATTATAAATCTGTAAGATGGTCCCTTGTACTTCAAAAAAAAAAAAAGGTAAGTTGATATGTATACTTAATATATATAAACAAGTGGTCTAGTTTATACTTATTCCATAGCTTGATACTAGGTGGCACGAGGTAGTCTGATGTTCACTTCGAAGTGCAGTTACCCATTTTGCTATGCTCTAGATCTTGTTCATGTGCCTAGGAGGAACTCAGGTGCTTGGGTGGCTGATTTTGACAGCATTACAAGAAAAATTGCATTCTTCAGAAGAATATTTGTGATATACTGTTAAAAACTTCTATATTCTCTCAAACACTTAAATAGCTAAATAATGCTAAAAATTTTGTCTGCAAGTATGGCTGGAGTATGTCTTTGCATTTTAGATAGTAAACTACAGTTAATGTTCATTTAAAATTGCAGATTTAATAGGTTCTATAGGAAATTGATGTCTCTCACCACATGTCCATGTAGTTGATGTACAATGACAAGTTAATTTATACTAATGTGTTTTAATAGGTACTGTTTAGCAGATGACCGTTTAGTAGAAGCTGTCAAATTTCTGGATCTAGGTGATGGTGCTGGGTGGGAGTTGCTCCAGGTTTATTTTCATCTCTCTCACAATGACTGATGCATCTTCAACCATTTGATTTTCATATGCATAGCAAGATTACTCCAAAAAAGCATTTTTTGGACATTTGTAACTTTTGGATTGATGACACTGTTATACCATCAATATACACTCAACTGCTGGTCAGGTGATGGCTGATAACCCTACATTATACTGCAAACTTTCAGGTCTTTAGGTGTTTAGCATGCAATACTAGTACCACAAGCCCTTTGAATGAGCATATTTTCTTCATTATCCCTTCTCATCCCCAAGCCTCCTCAAGTGTGGCTTAGTAGCTTGGATCTTCAAGCTATAGTAGCTACATTGCACTTGCTTAGCAGTCCCCCTCCAGATCTTGCATTGATATTCTAAATTCTAATGCTTCCAAACACATTTCTTTCCTACTATGCACATTACTATCATATTTTATGGAATAAACTACCAAGGTTCATCATTTCAGTATTGGACCCCGTACCGGTGTTACACTGGCACATCGTCGATACAGTACAATACAGTACGAAATTTTGTTGGCGTACCGATACTCGGTACGCCACCTATACTGGATACCAGTACCGAACCGATACGGTATGAAATGTTCTGTACCTTCCAGTTCGGACTGGTACGGCATACCATGCAAGCAACTTTACTCTCAGTAATAATTACATCATTCATTGTTCGCGGTTTTTTCCTAAGATGCCTCTCATGAAAGTGTAACCATCAAATGAGTAGATTCTTGATGTTCTAATAATGCTTTATATTTTCCCTATACAAAAGTAAGATTTAGTATTGTTAAATGCTTCCTAGGTGCATTGTGATTCTTAATTTTTCGGAGCTCCTCATCCTTACTTTTCACTTGCGACATACTTCATTGTCTGCTCCCCACTCAATTGAGGCTGTGGTCAATAAGTTGGGAATGATGTCTGAACACAAGGGGATATAATAAGCTTTTAGGTCATATCCATACTATGTCACTTGATGCATAAGAAAAAAATTCTTATGCATTTGCTTTTAATTCTTATGTAATTTGGGTGTTCTATATCATGATTATTGATGTGAATTCTCAATTTTAGATGGCATATCATGGGATCTGCACTGATAAGAATTTACTTGAATTTAACAAAAGGATCCTCTCTTTCTCTCTCTACACAACCACAATGCATGCACAGTTCCACCAATACCCTTTCTCATTCTTTGCAAAGCACCATAACTTCAGCACATCCCCTTCTCACTAAATGCCCGCCCACTAAGCTCTAGCTCCACATTTCCCCCATCCCAGCCCCCATCATCCCCACACAGCTCTTATTCTCAGCCTCTTTACCATATTCACCTTCTTTTCGCTCCTATTGAAATTTTTTTCTCGTCTTCGACTGTCTTTCACTTTTTCTGCTTGTCTACATCATTTTCTACATGATCCCATTCCTTGCGCAATTTCTTGGGCTGGTGTTAGTTATTGATGCAAAAACAAGGCAACAGCAAGCGGAGATGTGATGTCCTTAGTGGAGGGGTAAGTCGGGCCAAGATGATTAGTACGAGAGCAGATGTGAATATCAAAGAAAAGGAATTTTTATGAGAACAATTTACAATGCTCCCTCTTAATTTGTGGTTGAAAGATCCCTTATATTGTAGCTTCATCTTATCAATAACACCCTATTCCATCTCTGCAGTAGTGTCTCCATGTATTTTTATGAGTTAGCCCCTATTATTTAATTGTTTGCTAAGGGTTATAAAGGGAACTCAAGACTCCAAATGGAATACATTCAGCTGGGCCGTTATACTCAAGTCAGGTTTATAACATTTAGTTAGACTATAGTTCTTTGAATGTCTGGACACCTTTGGTTAGGAGGTCAGTCAAACTGAGCTCAATCCTATGTCTTGGTAGCCTAGGCATTTTCAAGGAATGATGAGCGATGTCATTAAGAGTGTTTCAAACAAGGTCTGCCGGTATCATTTTGAACCGGTACCGGATCAGCGTGGAATTCGGTACCGGGAGCTTATCGTTGGAGAATCGGTACGGAGCCGGTACAGGGCCGGTACGCGGAACTCCAAAACTTGGCCATTCAACGGGGTCGGTATGGAACCGGTACAAGCCGATACAGGACTGGTACAGGCCGGTACGGACGGGTACCGTACCGGTCCGGGCCGCCACCGGGCCGCCAACCGGTACCAGCACGGCGAACCTTGGTTTCAAATATCTGTGCGTTGATGAATGTTGCAACAAAAAAAAGAGCATGGATGCTGTTATTCGGGTTATAGCGTCCATCTTCTAAGACATAATGTGCTTTGTGTCTCAACACACGAGGTTTTTTAATGTTATAGCCTATGTTTCCTGCTGCTTTGCCAGTTCCTAATGTACTTCTCAACATATTATCTGCTTTAATGTTTGGTGTAATGCTAAAGATGGTTCCTAACAAATGAGCCAATATAATCCTATCTGGTGTATCTTTTTCGTGTAGATTCTTTGGTTTTTGATTGGTCACGATGACACTTCAATAACTGTAGATGACCTACCAAATTTGTAGCGACCGATTTGAATTATTAGACTGAAAGTTAAACATTCTTCTCATTGAAAAGTTATGTGTACTTGCATTCATCTTGATACACATTTTTACACCAATTGTTTATTTGATCACAATATACCTGATGCTTTTCTTGTCACAGGCCATGCTTAATCCTGATTATCGTCAACGTCCAATTGCAGAAGCAGTGCTGAGCCATCGATTTATGACAGGAGCTGTTCTATAAAATTTGATGGAGATCTTGTACACAAGCACATATCAAATTAGTGGCTTCTAAGTGGCAATTTATTAAATTATTCTACACGTACGTGCTCACAATAGTGTGTATTACATTTCTGAAGAAGTTAGAAAAATCAAGCCATGAATTGTAAAAATTCGAGCTGTCCTACAATTATGTGGAATGGTAGCTTCTTCCAGCAATGATGTATTCTATCTGCTGTAATTTCTTAATGTGCTCGTGACATTACTGCTAGGTTGTGAATCCGATGAAACCGAGAAAAACTCTGTATGGAGCAATCCGACGTTGAAGCTTAAGCCATTGCACTCCACTATGGACACATGACTAGTTTCTGAGTATCTCCTTGTGTCAAATTTGTGAAGGGCATCTCCATTCTAAGGATGCAGTTTCAAAGCTGTGCAAAATAATACTCCATCTAAATAACCATAACAGCTTTTATGTAAATCAAATCTTCTTGGGCTTGGATGAGCCCATGCGGATGCAGGTGGCATGTACTGTTCATTTGATTACACTGGTTTTATGCATTATTCATTTATTACCCTAGTCACATGTACAGAACTGCTGTTCATTTGATTCTTTCTCTGTTTAAGGGAAGAGTTTTAGAAGCCTATAACAATGCAGTGACGAGCTCTATGATAGGGTGGAATTAGTATACTCAGGCTATATGGAAAATCTCTTTAAAAACGTTTGCCTAGACTGGCATGGATCATGACCACTAGATGACTTCTTCACTTAGTGTTTAGAGAAGTATTGATTTAAGAGATATAACCCTTGGCAACTGATACCTTCTGCCTTTCATCATCATATAAGGGTGTGTCAATTAATAGCTGTTTAGTGGTTAAGTGGTTTTAGCCTCCTTGTGGTCAGAAATTTGAATTCAGGTTTCCCAGCAATTTTTTAGGCCTTACAGTGGTAAAGAACTTAGGCTGACAAGCGCAATGGCTTGTGTTCAAGGGATCATACTTTGTACCATAATAATAATAATAATAATAATAATAATAATAATAATAAAGATTAGGCATGTTCTTAGTTCATCTCTCACAGCACCTGGATTGCTGGACCATAACTGGGTAATGGTCTGTGTTGCTGGAAATTGGACCCGAGGGTGACCACTGGGCTGATCGGAAGGAGCTCCAACAGAAAGCAATCGGGCGGCGATCTGCCGGTGGGCGGCGTCCTCCAGGAGACCTGCAAGAAGCCGGTGGCCGGGATATCCGGCGCCGGCCCTCCGATGCCTAAGTCAGAGGGAGAATGTATAAAGAAAGGTATAAGTGCTCAGAGTTTCAGCCTTTCAGCCCCTTCTAAGATGGAGGAGTTCTCCTTTTATAGAGGGACGCTGGGTTACCTGTGATGCGACGGGGCGAGGTTGCCGCATGACTAAGCACGTCGCAGGAGTTGGTGCACGATCATGTGAATTAATGCCTTGCCGTAGGGGATAAGGCCGGAATCAGGAAGTTGTCACAGCTGACGGGGCGCAGCCGAGCCGATTTACCGTGAGGGAGTTGAGATCCGTAGATAACGGGAGCCATGCGCATTAATTGTTGAGTAAGCCGGAGGTCTGCAGAGGCCATGCGTGATAATGGTTGAGTAGATCAGAGATGTACATTAATTGTTGAATAAGCCGGAGGTCTGCAGAGGCCATGCGCATTAATTGCTGGGGGCGGTGGCAGGGTATGGTCTCTGATCGGGCTACGGAGAGATGACTACGGCCGGCAGCTCGGATGCCTTCAGGTTGGGCACTCTCAGGTCGGGCGCCTGGTCGGGCGCTCCCAGGTCGGGCGCCCGACCGGGCGCTTTCAAGTCGGGAGCCTGGCCAGATACGTGTCGGTCATGTATCGGTGCGGCTTGAAATGGCTCGTTTTTACCCCAACACTACCCCCGACTTTCGAGTTCGAGCCGCTCGCGAGCTCGAGCACAGGAAGTAGCTGTTTTCATTTTTGGTCATAAACCAGAAAATTTTGAATTATTTCGGCGCTTCGCGTGTTTCGAGATGTTCATAATGGGAGGAGACGGGGCGGCACCTTTTCGTTTCTCGAAGTGTCCTCGTGCCGTGGGCTCATGATGGGGCTCCACGATCCGACGGGACGCCTTCCTATTTCGACATTTAAAACGCCGATTTAAATTGAATACGCCGCTTCGGTCTTCGGAGCCGACGTGTGGCGTGATCTGGGCAGGAGGTGGGGTTTCGCCCCGCCGATCCGGATCGTTAGAGAGGTCTATATAAACCCCTGTCCTGGTCCTAAGGGCTCTTATTTGGCTGTCATTATCGTTTCCTTCTAACATCCCCTTCTTTTACCCTCTTGTTCTTTCCGGCGGCGTTCCGAGGCGATCGATACTTCAACCCTTCATTGCTTCCGGCGAAGATTCCAGTAGGTGTTTCCCCTCCACTGTCTGCTCGGAGAGTTCTTATTTTCTTCTATTTTCTTCTGGGATGGGTCTTGGTCCGGACGAAGTTGGGTCCACCTTGAGTGTTGAGGAGATGGAGATGGCTGAAGAATGGTTCTTTCCTCAGCGCGGGTTCCGTCTGGAACTCGCGGGGTCGGGGGATCAGGTCACAAGACCTCCTCCAGGCCGGATTGGAGTGTATTTAGAAACACTCTGGGCTGGCCTGCGTTTCGCCCTCCATGGGTTCGTGAATGAGCTCCTGGCGACGTATCAACTCGTCCCGGCACAGCTCGCTCCGAACGCGTGGAGGATGATCGTCGGTTTTTTGTCCCTGTGCCTGGCGCACGGGATGCCGACCTCCGTCAACGTCTTCCGATGGTATTTCTTACTGAAGTCCAACCCGGAAGACAGAGAGTGGCTCTACCTTGCCCTTCAGGGCGGTCGGCCACTCTTTTAGGGCGCTCCGACATCCATTCATGGATAGAAGGAGAAATTCTTCTTTTTGTCCTCCGAGCAGACGTGGGGGTTCGACCCCAGGTGGGGGCAAGCCCGGCTCAAGACCGCCATCAAGCTCCCCCAATTGTCCAAGGACGAGCAGGGAATCCTCGACACTCTTTGCGGCCTCGGAGAGAATATTCTGTCGAACGACCTCGTGAGCGAGGACGCTCTGGTCAATGTTGGCCTGAGCTCGGCACGCCCTCAGGGTAAGGATAGTTGGCAGCTTTATTTTATTTGTTTTGCTCTTCTTTTGTCCTTTTGACGTCCTAACTTCTCTTTTTGTGCCTTTAGACGTTCCAAAGATGGTGACCAAGAGTCTTGCCCTTTACGCCCGGTTCCGAAAGAGGACAGCCGAGACGGATGGAGTTCCGCCCGAGCCGAGGAAGAAGGCTCGGTCTTCGTCCGGCACGGCCACCGGGGCGAGCTCGACACAGGCCTGCTCGGAAGGAGATTCCGAGCTCCGATCGAGGGGGCTCGAGCTCCACAGGAGCTTCTGCGGCGCTTGCCTGCCCGGCCCCTATCTCTCAGCGCTCTGGTCGGCCGTCCGTCCGACCTCAGCAACCGGGGGCTGAGTCGGAAAGCAGCCAAGGGGCCGCGAGGACGTCCCCGCCGAGCCCAGCAAGGCCCGGCCCGCTGAGCCCAACAAGGCTTAGCCTCCTAGGTCCCTCGGAGGGTGATGGCTGCCAAGAGAGGAGGCCGTACTGCCCTGAGTGGGCGATTTTCGAGGGTGATTCGGCCCTCAATAATGCTGAAATGGCGCGGCAGATCTTCCGCGTTGCGCTGCTTCCGGCCGATCAGGCCGAAATTCGGGCCATGACCTTCAACAATTTCTTGGATGAGACTTGCCGCTCCGCCATCCAGGTAAGTTTGCATCCTTCCTCTTCCCCCCTTTTTTTGGTATTCTGCTTTAAATTTCAACTTACTCTTATCTGTTGTCTACAACATCTTCATGAGATCGACACGTTGATCTCGGTGGTGATGGACTACCGGGACCGTGCCCGAAGATGTCTACGGGGGCAAGAGGAGGCCGAGAAGAAGCTCGGCGAGGTCGAGTTCTCGCGAAGGGAGCTCCAGGCGAGGGTGGAGGCGGGCGAGGATGAGCTCCGATCGCTGACAGCGGGGCTCGAGGAGGAGAAGGCCGCGCACGCTCTGGCTAGGTCGGAGCTACGGTCCGTCGAGGCCCGTTTGGCCGAGGCTCGCTCGGCGCTCGCTGTCCGCGAGCAGGAAATAAAGGGCGCTCAGCTCAAGATCGAGGAGCTCGAGGCCCACGAAAAGAGAGCCCAGGAGGAGGCTCAACACGCGGTGCAACTCTTCCGAAAGTCGAAAGAGTTCCGCGATTTAATGGAGGAAGAAGCCGTGGATGGGCTCATCCGCGGTTTCGACGACTTCCGCAACCAATTGAGGCGGCTTTGTCCCGACTTCGACCTCAGTCTACTCGAATCGGAAGCAGGGGTCGAGGAGGATGAGGATGTGCCTGAGGATCAGGCTAGGGTTGAAGTCCAGATGACCGAGGAGGACACTCGGGAGGCTCCCGCCGAGGGAGATCCCGAAGGAGCTTCTGGCGCCGCCCCTGAAGCTGCGGGTGAAGCCCAGGCCGAGGCCTTCGTTACGGAAGAGCTCGGGGAAGCTCCTACAGAAAGTGCCGAGGTGACCGTTGCGGACGACCTCGGAGCTGCGCCCGCCCCTTAAGTTTTGTTCCTCCTAGTTTTTCCTTTTGATTCCTTTTTTGTAAACGAGGTCGGCCCCTAAATTCATTGTACGGTCGAACCTTGACTTTGTACTTAACCTTCAGGTTTCTATCAATGAATTTCTTTTTTCTAAACTTGCACCTGTCTTTCTTCTCTTGCATAGCAAATAAACTTACAAATTATTCCAAGTCTTCTGGCTCGACCAAGTTCGTATACATCAGGAAGATTCACGTAGTTTTCGAGCTCGGAATCAAATTTCGTCGAGCCCTTGAGCTCGGCTCCCAAGTCGCCAAAGCGCTATGCTCGGACCCCGGACCCGCTAGGTCTTTAGGCCTAGGTCCGCTTTACTTTTAGGAAAACTCGCTTAGTTTTCGAGTTCGGATTCAAATTTCGCCAAGCCCTTGAGCTCGGCTCCCAAGTCGCCAAAGCGCTATGCTCGGACCTCGGACCCGCTAGGTCTTTAGGCCTAGGTCTGCTATACTTTTAGGCTTTGGATTCAAATTTCGCCGAGCCCTTGAGCTCGGCTCCCAAGTCGCCAAAGCTCTATGCTCGAACCCTGGACCCAGAGGGGCCTGACTTTTGGGTCTGCCTTCCGGAAGATTCGGGCACCTTCGTGCTTGGCTTTTCGGGTATAAGCTTACAAAAGCTTTAGAGTAGGTCTCCGAGGAGACCGTAGGTCGGGCTATTGTCGGAAGCCTCGGCATTCTTGACCTCGGAAGCCTGACCTTACCATCCATCCGCTGCGGTCACATCCTTCTGCAGCTTGACCGAGGACTATGCCCTGCTACCGCTGTGAACAATTAATGTGCATGGCCTCCGTAGGTCTTTGGCTCACTCAACAATTAATGCGCATACTATCCACGGAGCTCAGGCCCTCCACGTCAACTAGTTGACTCACTCGGCCACGTCCGATCACCCACGTCGACTCGTTGGCTCCAGCCTGATCTTCCACGGTAAGACATTAATCCACACGATTGTGCTCAATCATGATGGTAACCCATTTGCCCCATCACATCACAGGTAACCCTGCACCCCCCTTATAAAAGGGGAACTTCTTCCTCTTAAAGGGGGACTCCTTTTCTGGCTCCGAACTTTGAGAACTAGAGGAGATAATTTCTCTCCCTCTTTACAATTGCCCCCTCTGACTTAAGTATCAGAGGACCGGCGCCGGAAACCCCGGCCACCGGTTTCTTGCAGGTCTCCCGAAGGACGTCGCCCGCCGGCGTATCGCCGCCCACCACTCGTCACACCTACCGGAGCTCCTCCCTCTCAGCCCAGTGGTCACCCCCGGGTCCAATTTCCAGCAACAGATGCAATTCACAATGGGCAGGCGTGGATAGAAAACTACAAAATATATTTATTTACTCCTGACAAAGGATTTTTGTTTTTATCCAGCTTAAATATAAACGGAATTAACTTTAATTTGAGAAGTCTACTGATTTTGAATGAACAGCATTTGAAGCAAAATACTCTCAAAAACATTCCAACCTTGATATATACAGAAGGTCATTGTGTGTCAGAATTCTGCTCAGCTGATCCAGAAGCAGAGGTTGTCCTCATGCAATATTGGAAATACACTATGGTTATAAAGGTGCCAACTTAATAGAAAATAAGATCATTGAGAAATTCAGCAAAAATCAAGCACACTTTCAAGATTTTATTTGTTAACTGCTAATATACATCAATCATTGAATGTGAAAGCAATTTTGATCATTTTCTATCTCTCTTTTCCTACATTATAACATAATCACTCCTCTTTTGGGCTAGATAACAACGGGCGAGAATGAAGACAAACCTGATTCGCTGTCATCAGCATGATCAGTCATGCCATCAGAAAGTAGATCTGTACGTCTGGTCAACAGAAGAGATACACAACCACAAAAGCCATCATCAAGGATCAACAGTGTGCTGCTTGCAACCTTTAGGCCCATAATGCTGCGAGCTCCGCCTAACGACTTTCCGGCATAGCGCACAATAATGATTTTGGCAAGCCCAGCAAAAGATGTGATTGTTATTTCCAACCTGTTTATTTTTCCCACCAACACAGAACTCTATTAGTGCCTTTATAATATAAAGTTACTGACAGGAAAATAATTGAAGTTAATTTTTTTTTTAAAAAAAATCTCCTGGTTCAGAAGGGGAAAAAGATTATGATAACAAGTACGCATGCACACATCTATGCATGCAAACGTTTTGGCAGGTCATATGGATGGACAACATTTTGCAATCTCTACAGAGAGGCACATTTTCTTTTTTTTTGTGTTGAAGAGAAAATAAATTCTGATTAAGTCACATTTTGGGGAACATAAAAACAAAGTCAACGGTCCCTTATCAAACCAAGAATGTTAAAGGTCATAGACATGCGCAAAACCTTTTGTCTCGGTTAAGCCATTGAAATGTCACATACAATGATAAAATTATGTTCTCAGACATGGAAAAAGGATGTATTACCAATAGAGACAAAAGCAAGGAAGTGAAGGAAGGCAAGCAGGTTGCGGGGTTGAGGATTTCCTAGCTCACATTGATTGCATATACCTTATTAAGATTGAAAGTTAAAGAATGTCCTATATTAGAAAAGAGCTAAAAAAGGTTTTGTTGCGGGGACGGCCTTCTGCCGGAGCCTCACACAATAGCATAGCCCACATTAAGCTAGCAAAGAAAGAGGATTGCGTTCCTCCCGAGGTATTGCCCGCTTTGGGCGCTCCGGCCCGCGCGTCCAGTGTAGACGGGGGGAGACTAGTGCCCTCACGGTTTTGTCCCACAAAAGGGCCCTCAAAAGGAAAGGCATTTCCATCCCTCATTTAAGGCATAGAACCTTTCCGCTACTAGCCGATGTGGGACTAAATTCAAAGCCACCTCCCCCCCCCCTCTCGCAACAGGTTTCATCCATATTGCTTATTCTGTAATGATACTTCATTGCATTATTGCCTCCATCATTCCGTGATACTATGACCAGCTGCCGCATTCAAGACAGATAAGATGCCCCTAAGTTACATAAAACAAAATCTTTTTTTTCCCTTTTTGAGGACAAATTACATAAAACAAAAAAATCATAAAGCAACCAGTTCATCCATGCTTACCTTTGCATTTAGTTGTCGACAATTTGGACATCGATGACCAACATTAGATTGTAGACCAGTTTGTATCTGTGCAATCACTTGTCGAGGATTCATATGCATTTCCCATCTCTCAATTTCTTCACGTGGAAAAAGTTCACATGCTCCCCTTAAAAGATAAAAACTTTGTTATTCTTCTCTTCCATTAAAACACAGAGATGCAGACATACAGACACAGATGGACATCAACCATCACAAAAATTCTAAAACAACTCACCTAAAATGATCATATCCATCAATTGCCTTGTTACAGCGGTAGCAAAAGAACTGCCCACAATTCTGGCATACCATCTTGTTGCAGCCTTCTGTTCGTGAGATTGCCATCTTGCAAGATGGACATTGTTTAGCATCACGAAGTGCTTCCTTAACACTGAGAATCTCATTTATGATCTCACGCTCTCTGTGTAACTGATCTCCATTTAGCCGAGTTGAATTCTGCCGCTCCTGTAACCAGGCAAAGTATGTAATAACTGTCATCATCCAATATAGATTTTCTTTCGATTTATAACAAAATGGTTAGTACAGCCATCATCCAATATACAATCAGAAATGCTAAAATAGGTATTTTTCTCAGTAAAAAAGGTGTGCGCACTGTGCGGTTGACAAATAGCTTTCGCAACCTTTCTTTTCAATAACTTAAGTTGCCTGAGGAAAAAATTTAAATGGGTAATAAATACTTCATAGCACAAGTTATCACATCTGTTCTGGGTTTTGTTCCATTTTGTTCAATAAAACAGTACACTTTGTTTTTCCTGTTGCTGAAGTATAACTAAATAATAAAAATATAAGAATTCTCTAAATTTATCCTTTTCTTCTAAATTTCTAATTGCACTAAATTTTGAAAATCGTGCTTGAGCAGTGATAGCACACTACAAGATTCTTTAGGATATGGCAACAAGGAAATTTTTCTAAAGCTTAATCTAAATCTCTTTATATATGCAAATAACCATATGATGATCAAAATTCTAGAAACAACTATCATGGAATAAATCCAATCCACTTGCATTGTATTCCATGCATAACTGGATATCTTGCCTATGTTTTGTGTGGCCCATGGAAATTTATTTGCAATGAGAATCACAATCCCTGCAATATACTTTATGGAGGGTGGACTACTTCCACAAAGTCATATTTTCATTGATGGAGATAGATTGCAAGCAATAGCTCCCAAATCACTAAGAATTACCAGTAATAACAGGTTTGACTTGGAACAGATGCTAAGTGTCAGATCAGATACTTTTCTGGGGATTCTTTCTGAAAAAAAGGCTCCCAGGTCACTGCCACATATGTGCTGTTCAATCACTAGCTTCTGCATGTATACCAATGCACACCTTCCCAAATTAGATACAGGACCACCTGTACTAAAAAAGAATGTATGGCAATATCACACCCCCTGAAATATTTTTGAAGGGATATCCCTACGCGATCCTACTCTAAAGGTTTATGATGCGGGTTTCAGCAGTGGCACAGAATATTCTAAGCACAAACAGTTCACAATTCATGATAATCTGCAACTTCAACTAGAAAGAGAGAATAAATTGCATTTGCTACCTGCAAAATAAGTAGCTTTGCTTCTGGAGTCATACATTTTACTCCTACATGACGGCGCTCTCTGCAGAGGGAGCAAAAGCTGAAGGAACACTTTGAACATTGAGCATGGTGGTCCTCATCTTCCAAGCATGCAGTTTCGCATCTTGGACAGTAGACAACATCGGGCATTGAATCCAATGTTTTCTGTAGTATCAAGGATTCCCAGTGTTCATAGGCTTCACTCCCAAGCAATTGTTTCAATAAACCAGGTGGAATAAGACCTCCACATTTAGCATCAGGACATAGCAGCTTAGTTACTGTTCCCTCCTTCACATGCATATTAGAGTAAGTTTCCATGCACTTCCAGCAAAAGAAATGCTGGCATGGAAGTTTGACAAATTCTGTACCTGATGAAATTAAAGAAGCAAATTTTAGCAAACCAATATAAGTATGCCTCATTATGGCTAACGATGCCTGTGTAAAAATTTAGTGAAATGAAGTATGCAAAAGGAATCTTTTCCCTCATGGACAGAGGCATAACAAGCTAAACCAAGATCTATGCAATCTCAGCTGAAATAATTGGTTATAAGGAAAAAATAAGAAAAGGAAAGCAAAAACTCAAAAACAGAACTTAAGACAAGAAATATATAAGAAAATAATAAGATTATGAGCCTGCATAACTCTCTGACTTGTTTGTCTAGCACATAAATCATATTATATAGCTTGCACATTGCAAGTAGGTTACCTTAGTGTTGTACTGCATCACAGCTGATTGTTGAAAACTTGTAATCGTCAAATTTATATACAAGAAATATGAGAACAAAAAGGTTGTACTCAACTTATTCACATAGTATGTATCATATCTACTTTTATGGTCAATTTAAGATTTTCTTTTTTTTCTCATATTTTACTATATAGCCATCCACTTGACCATAATGCCTTATCCCAAGTAAATTAAGGTTTGCAATTGTAATGCTTCCCATCAAAGATAACAGCCTGTCATAAAGAGTGTGCATCCAGATTTTACTAATTATGACATCTTTGAAGATCTCAGATTTGGATGGAAGTTGACAACATTTATTTTACCAGGACATTATCCAATAACAGTAGTTAATCTATGTCCTGAAAATGTTGTTGGCTTATGTTTGAAGGTTACCAGCTCAAAGAAACAACCAAGTATCAAATTATGCTGTAATAATGTATAGATGAGGGCTGAAGCTGCTAAGCATAAGTAACAGAAGATAGAACTACCAAACCATTTTCCAGAATTTTTTTTTAAAAAAAAAACTAAAGAATGAAAAAGAAGGCCAGGCCTACCAGCTACCTTGTAAACATGAAGTTTAGGAGACAATAAATGAAAATTTTTCTACGAATCTTCGGGTTAGGAAAGAAACTGATTGGAATTCCTGGCGCCCTCCCCCTCCCCTTCCCCCTCCCCCCTCCACCATGATGAAGAGAAGACAAATGATACAGGCAAAATTTGCAATTAGACCTTTAGGAAAAGAGCAATAACTTAGTAATAGCATCTGTAGAGGATGGGAACTGAATTGAGACAAAAACCCAACCTCTGTTAAGACTTGATTTCTCTCCATAATACACATTCTATGATCACAAGCCCATGACTTGTACAAATTCATCCTTCAAAGCGGTGATTTTATATGCACTCTTGATTCTAGAAGACTAAATACAAGACAATTGCTAGATGAGCTTATGTTTACATAATGAGGAGTGATTAGATCAAATAGGGCATCAGACACATTATTTCTTATAGTTTGCAATCTTTTATAGAAAGATTTCTTCCTTATGTTTACAGAGTAAGACAAAGAATAGAGCAAACTACTGATTCAGATTTAAAGTGATATATGGGATATAAAACATGAGAATGCAATAAATGATGCACATCAAATTGCAGAAACACATCCTACCATAAAAGGACAAAGATGCGGAGAGCAACGCATACAAAGAGTCTAACCTGCATACTCACTAAAACATATACTACATTGATGTAGATTGTTCAGAAAATCTTCATGACACTTGTCATTGTTGTAACTAATTATTGAAGGAATGACAATCTCTGGCAAGACACTTTTTGAAATGGCACGCATGTCTTGAGCATCTGATATATTGTATAGATCAAGCATTACTCCATTATCAAACCCAAGGTAAGAGAGAGAAGAATTTTGCAGCCATTCTACCCATTGATATATAACCTCCTGCCCTGTTTGCTCCATCCAGATGGTGTCCAGAATGTGACAAAGATTGGAAATCTTCAGAGCATCCAACCACTGTGCCATGACTGTGAAATAGGGAGGATGATGGCTTGGATATGATTGAGGTAATAAACATGTCAATATAATTGGGGGCAGGTATCGAACACTAAAAGTACACAAAAATTCATCAGATTCATCACATTCTGTCCTGCCATCTTGACCTTTTACTCCAGATTTTAACTTTTCGCTGGATGAATGGAGCTTGGCAGATATGCTGATGTCATCAGGAACTTCATAACAGATATAAATCTGCAAAACAGATGTCAAGAATCAATTTTTTCTTTATGCATAATTACATGTAACTGCTACAGTAACAACCAACCTGGAAGGACCGTAAACCTCTTTTCCTATCCAAAGTGATAACATTGTCCCCATAAATTGCTTCCAATGCCAGAACCTGTGAATCAGAGGCTGAGGATGAGAAGACAGATAATTATACTTAATATGCTATATAAACAAACAGAAGCTCTGTCAGACTCCATAGAATTAAATTTCTAAAGGGTTACTAATTTTTCATCAAAATGAATCTACCTAAACAATATATATGTTATATTTTTATGTGAAAAGAACCAACAATACTACATCAAAATATAGCTTTATATGAAGGTAACAGTTGAGGTACCAGTTCATGCTGCACGACATGGGTAGGGGAACCGGCACTCAGTACACCCCTTGTTTCCATATACCGGCACATTTGATTTTATGCAACAGGTTGTAGCATCTAGATCCCTTATAAGGATCTGATTTAGTTTAAGACGGGATCTCCAAGAGTAAGGTACTGTGAGAGAGATTTGTGCCCATTTGAAAAGATTCTATGATTCATCTAATGTCCAGTTATTAGCAAATATAGAATAGATTATTTACTTATTATTCAAATCGGTTTTTCCCCTATAACGCAAATAATTAGATATTTGACATGGTCAGTATTTGGCTTGTAATTCAACAACATGACCACAAGAATTACATTATTATGACAAATACCAATAGATTAGAGAACTTTTAACTTTTCCTTTGTTGTCTGAGGACTGAAGGATATACATTCATAATCTTCCAACAGCTCTTTGCAAGAGCGGAAAAAAAAATAGAAGATTGGCCATGATTGCTTGAAGTTGTATTGAAGAGTGAAGAAACATGCCACACCAGATTCCTGGCTAATGACCGGAGACAAATGCTGCCTGCAAAACACAAAGAAGTGGCTCCTGTTTTTTCATTTCCTAACATTTGTATGGAGTTATCTCTTTTGTGCTGGTGGTGAGAGTTGTACCCTCCCTCCTTTCTTCTGTTTTTTCCTTCCCTCCCTCTCTCTCTCTCTCTCTCTCTCTCTCTCCTCCCTCATTATCTTGAACTTTTTGGCTCCTCTCATTTCTCCTCCTTTTTTTTTTGTGCGTTGGACCATTCTGCACTTAGGAGCCTCATTGTACTCCCGAGGACAGCATGGCGCAATTGCCTACCATTTGAGATCAATCCTTAAATCTTTATTTTTTTGCCAAATAAATAAAATCACAACAACCTGAAAAACAAAAATTTCCAGCAATGGCCTGAGCATGTATGAAGCGGGAATAAAGCGCAGATGAGCTGTTAGCAGTTTCACTATCTCCAATATTTTAATCATGTTAAAGAGGCATCTTGGCTATAGTGGCTTGAGGCATGAAGAGTGTTTTATTCTGTCTAACAATGTTTTTAGATGTCCTTCACTTATTCTCATCAATATTTTGTTATTGAATTACTGACTGGACTTGGAATCCCTGATTACAAAGCTTTTCTGGTCTGCTGTTAAATTTTTAGGAGTGGCAAAGAGAGTGATTTGCTTGTTGATGAGAGGTACAGTTGGGGATCTCTTGTTTCTTATTTGGTAGTACTAGGCAAGGCAGTGTTCTCATATATCCCTGATATTGGCTGAACTATGGGGTTAATCCGGAGGATTTGAAGGTGATGTCTCAAAAAGATATCTTTCTCAAATTATAGGTTATGGTATAAGCATGCTGGACATCCTCATTAATTAGAAATCCAACATCTATAATACTCAAACCTAACTGCTTGAGTTTCGTCTCAGTATCCTTTTCCACACTCACATCAATTAGGGACTAGGTAATCCTTCCACTAAACCTCCTATAAGTGATATTAGTCTAGTACCTGTATTTGTGTCCTTCTCACTGCAAGGGCCTCTACTAATTAGTATATAACAAACCATCTCAATCTGCAATCTGCAAGCTTATCTTCCATTCACCTAAAAATTAGGCATCCTTTAATTTAATCATTTCTGGCTCCACTCATACTACTTTTAGTAACCACATCTCATGTCCATCAAACTCATCCTTTACACATACACTCCTGTTATTGCCCAAGACCCATCCATGCATGTAGCTAGCCTGATGGTCAACTCCTAAACTTGTGGAAGAATACCTTAAAATCAAAAATTCTTTTGGCAGTTGCTTATTAAAACATTTTCTCCAATGAACAATTACAATGAGTTATTTCTGTTCAGCATTAGTTGACCAAACCAAGTCCTGTTTTAATTGCAAATAAGTTTATCTAATTTCATAAGTATCAAAATCTTACAAACGACAGAATGTCCAATCTTTTTTGCAACATCTTTAGTTTCCTCATGGCCTCAAAGAGATATCACATCAAGGTCCGCCGTACCGGTATCGGTCGGCGTACCGGTGGCGGCCCGTATCGGTTCGAACCGGTCCCATATCGATTCTTCAACAATAAACTACCGGTACCGGATTCCACGTTGATCCGGTACCGGTCTCAGATCGGACCGGTACGTACCGGCCGGTACCAACTGGTACGGACCGGTACGGCAGACCATGCATCACATACTCCAATATACGGCAACAGATAAATCTAATGAGAACTCAGCATTCTTAGATTAGCCCAACAGCTTCCCTCCGACCAGCAAAGCAAAAAAGAGTGTTCTTGCACCCTTTAACAGTGTCATCCTAATCTCAGCTCATAGAATCTTATACCCTATGACCAATCTGAATGCAGAAAAGCCTTTATTTCTTTCACCGAGTGGGATTCATTATACAAAACCGACGATGATGGTGAATCAAAATTTGACTATTTACAATTGTCAGAAATATTTGTTAGGTCTCCAGCAAACATGACTGTTTAGTTAGTTTCTTTTTAGATTGCTTGACTGGTTTAAACCAAAGGAGGACACCTTCTATTTCTAGTTGTGCCTGTTTCAAACACTTCCTTTCTTCTTACTTCTCTCTCTATAAGTTGAAACTAATAAGCCTCATATCCCTGATTAATCAGATTCTGATTTATATTCCAATATTTTGCAAGTTTTCAGACTACCAAAGGGTGTTCTTCAAAGTCTCCAGGTGCTATTTTATGTACAGAAGATAGGCTCAGTTTTTGGTTATAGCTCGGAAGCAAAAGACTGAAGAACTCCTATGCACCATTTAGGGACACAATCTGCTCTTTGAAAAGCATTGTGAACATACCTCGCACCGCATGCCACATATTGACCCTGTTGTTCTTTATTTTGATGATTAATCAATAAAATATAAAACCTAGGACTCCGAAATATACAATTTCCAACTGGCACATGAGGCATATGTCTCCTATGCTTGTCATTTATTCTTTATGACGAGAAAAGCAGAAGGGCAAGCCATCAAATTTCCTTCTCAAGGCATCCCCTTCAGATCCTCTTGGTAAGCACCGATGGTTTGATCATTATAATGTTTCGAATGATGACAAACCAGCCTGCCAAGCATCACCAAAACAAGAGCCAAGAGGCTGTCCAAGCGTAACGCACTTTATCCTCTGGATAAGCCCTGTGGGCTTCGTTCATGATAACACACCACCCAGTCACAATATCCCTGAAACCTTCTAATAGACAGAAGATCTCTTCTTATGGAAAAACATCATATCCAACAGCTTTCTTGAGCGGGGTCTCTTAGAAAGAAATTTCGACGATGATAGGCAAAAGAATCTTAAAACCGCTAGTATAAGACACCATAAAGTGTAGAACCACCTTTCCGACATCAAACTACCATAATTTTCTGTAGATATCCCGTTTGTAATTTATAACGAATTTATGTTGATGTTATGGGTCAGAATATTGCACCAGATTATGTTCCTCCAATTTATAGCGCCATCTAGTATACAGTTTCAAGAAATCTTTTCGAGAAAGACACAGCTTCAAGATTTTTTGTTTTTTTGTTTTTTGAGAAGAAAGTTTCAGGAAATCTTTCATGCAAAAAACCAACATGCATCAAGAACAAGAAACAACCACGTTCAATCAGAAGTATAAAAGATTCGCAAGATCTATATGTTCCATTGAGACCTATCAAGCTCAAATGTTTAGAGAAGGGGATCCTTATCGAGAGTACCTCATCCTCTTGCAGCTGGTCATTCGTCCGTATTTGTTCTTCCGACAATTCCGGCTCTTCTCCACTAATCCAAAGCTTCTCCAATCTCCCAACAGCTTCATCAAAATCTCCACCACCAATCGAGGAGGCCTCGGCTCGCTGCGTATTCAACTCCGCGGTTGAATCCTCCTCGCTTCTCTTCTCATCCCGCTGTTCTTGGAGCTCGTTCTCGTCCCGCTGCTCGGATTTCCTCCGGGCCGGAACTTGTTCTTGATCGGAAACAATGGGATCGGGGCAGGACTTGAGGGAATTGGAGCTCGATTGAGGGCTGGATTGAGATTTTAGGGGATTTGGGATCGAAGGTTTGGGCGGTAGGCGGGCGGTTTCGAGCTTCGGCTTCCAAGCCTTGGCCGACATCGCCGACTTCGATGATCTCTTACACTCTTTCTTCTCTCCGTGTTGGTGGCGGCTTCCGCTATCCCGTGTCCTATCGCTATTTATTGCCATCGATTGGGGTTAGAAGGCACGTTCTCGCTCTGTTTTTTACTTCTAATTTTTCGACGGTGCCTCACATGAATTCACAAGTGCAGTCAATAAAATTAAAAAAAAAACTAACGGGAAAAAAATATTTTTTATAAAAAAAAAAATTAGTGACCATTCAACTGGTTGCATCATCCACCTTCCGATAAATATAAAAGTCCGAAAAAGATCATAACCTCTGCTAGTCTCCAAATATTATAGAGCAATGATTGTCTATCTGCCTCGTTGTACCGATCTTGGATCCACTCGATCATTGTGGTCGAGTTTCCTTCGAGATGAATGCAAACCACAACCAAAATAAGTCTCGCATGACAGATGTCCTTTCATGCAGCTCCAAGCTTAGTTCCAATAATAGAAGTGTTGAAAATACATCAGCCTTCGACCGTCATAAGTCTGGCACTGTGGCCCCTGATGATAAAGCCTACTCGCTCGCTACCTCCACCCTCTCTTTGCCTTTAATGGTTGCTTGTTCTTTTAGCATTGAACAAGGAAACAGGAGAGCAACGGTAGTGAACTCAATAAGAGTACTACGAAATTTTAAGTTAATAAAAAGTTTTCTTCCTCATCAATTATCTTCCTTGCATGGTAATTATAAAAAGTTATTTTTACAATTATCTTGTTGGGCAGGGAACATATAACCGGGGTCAGACTTTAGTCGGAAATATCAAACTAAGGTGGATCAAATGCAGGTTCCAGATTGTGGTGTTCTTAATATCTTATTTATAGTACTGATTCGCGTTCCTTTTAAGCATACAGTGCCAAACCAGGGTTTTTATGCAACATACATGCATGGTAGGAGATTCTTTTTTATAGTCCCTTTTAACTCTTGGAGGCTTGCAAAAAACGGAAATCAGGGTATGCTAAGAGGTGCACTAAACATTTTTCCTTTTATTTGTTGTGATATATACTTCGCACACATACAAATTACATCATTTACTTATGATCAAAATCCCTGAATTGTCTATAAGGAAGCCAATCAGGTGTCTGATTGGCTCTCACAAGCCTGAACAAGTTTTAACCAGGCTTATGCTTCTAGGAAACTATTGCTATGTTTCGGCCCAGTCCTGGGCAGCGCCCAGGCCCGTGCTTTGTGGTTGGTGTCCAAGGGAGTTCCTGGGCCAACCTTGGCCTGGACTTTACCCAGCCTATTGAAATGCTTACAAAAGTCCAGGTTCCATGGGAGTAACGGAGCACCGAGCAAAGATCTTGCTAAAATTAAGCGTTTTTTGCACGAATATTCCTCCTAAATATCAAATTTTATATAAATACCTTCTCGAACATCACTTGTTTTACTATTTTACTCTTCTTTTATCCTTGTTTTTGCATATATACCCACATCATTTAACGTCGTTAAAAAATTAACAGTTTCAAATTAAAATAACTAAAATATCCTTAATGGATAGATGTGCAAAGAAATATTTATAAGACGATCGCAATAGGAAACAAAAATATAATTTTAAAATTCTATTCTTAAATTAAAATAAATATGGTTTTTATTAATGGTGTTAGAAGAACCATTATATTAGGGGCATTTATGCAAAAATAGTATTTTATGATGGTACAGAAATAAATATAAATTTGAAGAAGCTATTCATGCAAATTTGAATTTTTAGAAAAATATTCATGCAAAAAATCTTAAAATTAAATATACGATTCCGTAGTATAGTACTAGATGGGTGAAATCAAGTGATTTGTGACCAAAGTTGAGACTATATTTGTAGAGAAACCCTCCTCCAGTTTATCCATTTCAACAAGCGTCATCGGTGCACAACATTATAATTAAATTTTGACACATAGAATGCATGTAATTGTTCAGTTGATTATTGTCCAAAGCCATGCAGCAACGTAGGACGGTTTCGTGATAAAATAGTAGTTCAGTATCAGACATCCAGCATGTAAGCACCCATTTGTATTTTTTTTTTTCATTATGTTGATTATAATATAATCAAGCACATATTCAATGCAATAGCAGAACATATCTTGCAATAAAAGATGAGAGTTGGGTGGCTTAAAGGCCAACTCAAGTCCAACTGACAGAAGACTCAAGCATGAATGAAGCTGAGATGATAACAAAATGACTGCTCAAATTGGAATTTGATACAATTCTTAAAGTTTCAATGTAAGTAGAAATTAAGTTTAATATGGTCCAGGTAATATTTAGTAGTATTTTGTTCAGAACCATGCAACATGATTTCTACCAATCAGCCAAATTTAGACCAAGCTTTTCATGTAGTCTGCATGCAGGACCTGTTTTGAAAAATTAAGGGACTGCTTTATGTTGCTGTATGCTTTAATCTGAACCACATTCATTTCAAGACTATGTTAATACTTGATAATATAAGCATGATGATGACTGAACATATATCCAGCCAAAAGAATTGGTCCTTCGGTATGTCATGCTTGCGTTTAGTTGCCCAAGCGGCATATTCTGGACGTAGACCAAAGTTTAGGTTGGATTTAGATCACATATGGTTTTCCCACCTACTTATCCGCATCTATCATTCTAAAGCTCTTTGATCCCAAGATATTTTATCGTCCTTAACACGTGTAGGTCAAGATTTCCCGATTGTCAATACCCCCAATAATAAACTACATACCCATTAAGCCATTATTTAGTATCATGATAGAAATAACAATGGATATTATATTTTTCTAATTCAATTAGACATTAAACATATTTAAATATGATATAAAAGAAACACTAGATTCGATATAGATTAGTTTAATTACTATGGGTGATTCAAGAGCAAGATCTAATATATTGGAAAGCCATGTTACCATTTTAACTAAAAATTAGATTCAAATTGGTTGGATAAGTATGGATCTTAATAGTATAAACATAGATCTCTAGCTTCGTTTTTTTGATTTTTAATGAAAGAATAGAGGATGTCAAGTCTACTTTATCCATTTTTAATATATTTTCTTAAAAAACAATTAAATAGTTGAAGGAATTTCTACCCCCTCCTAATTGGATTGGAAAAAAATATTTGATGCTTACCGGCTGTTGTTGACCATTGTAATAGATTTTTTTTTCATGAAAACATGATGAAAAATAATTATCAATAACAAAAAAAATCATTTACTCAACCACTATTTATTAAAAAGCTTTTTTTTAGCTCAGAAAAAAAAAACAGATATGTCAACTATCTGCAATTGTTGGCTTGTATTACAACCATAATAAGGAAAGTAAATGTTATTTACTAGATTTGATTATTTTTTTTAAGAATTTTTTGCATGAATACCCTTCTCAAAATTCAAATTTGCGGGAATACCCTCTTAAAATTTATATTATTTCTATACCATCATAAAATACTATTTTTGCATAAATACTCCTAATATAACAGTTATTCTAACACTATCAATAAAAATCATATTTATTTTAAATAAAAATAAAATAAAATTTTGAAATTACTTTTTTATCCTCTATCGCGATTGTCTTATAAATATTTTTCGCACATCTACCCATTAAAAATATTTTAATTATTTTAATTTAAAACCGTTAATTTTTAACGATCTTATATGACATGGGTACATATACAAAAAAATAATAATAATAATAGAATAGCAAAACAACTTTTTTAAAAGAGTATACATGCAAATATCAATTTTGAAAAAATATTTATGTAAAATTTAATATTCACAAGAATATTCAAGTAATTTTTTTTTTTTATAAATAAGAATATGTATACATGATGCAGGACTCAAAAACGATCACCTTTTGCATAGATTGAGTGCACAAATGAAATCTAATGTTCTATATATGTTTTGAAATCTCCACTAATGACCATTAACTTACCATAAAGAAAAGAAAAAGGCAAAATCACCACATCCCCCGGTGGCCGGTGCAAGCGTGTCGATCCACCGGCAAATTTCGGTGGCGCAGCTTATCTCCGGCAATTATTTCGACCAGCAAATGCGACAGAGGAAGACAGGACAGAACATCGGCTTGGCACGTGCCGAGTTGGTGTATCACCTGCCGGCCATCGGAGTGACAGCGAAAAGGATTATTGGTGGTGGGCGCTGCTGCCATGCACAAATTATTGTCTCCGCACACGTGTGAGGGCCACATGTAGCACGTACTTTGGAAATTTTTTAATGATCCATTGTGGATCCTACCGGGCAAACAAAGGCGTTGATGGCCACTAAATGTGGATCTAGGAAAAGCTTATCACAGAACACCAGTGGATTTGATAGTAGGTTTATTTCTTGGTTTAGCCCAGTTTGGGATTCCGGTTAATGGCACGCAGACTTCTTCGTTTCAATCTGACATGGATCTTCGGCAAGGGTGTTCTTTATCAACCTCTTTGTTCATCCTTTGCATGGATATGCCACCTAGATGCCTTAAGAAATGTTGTTGACACTGGATTGGCAGAAGGTTTCCAAAATTCTGCATCATGCTCTCAGATGTCTCATCTGTTTTTTTCCTGGTCGTCTTATGGTAGCTAGGGCAACTAGACGAAATGAAAAGCAAATTAGGAGGATTATGGAAAATTTCTGTCCCTGTTTCGAGAAAGTCATTAATCCAATAATTATATTCGCTCTTGCTACACCAATAGATATTAGGCGAAGTATCAACGAGGAATTGGGTATTTCGATTAAGTAAGGAGTTTGGAACTATCTCGGGGTTCATCAGTCCAGTCAAATGCTTTCTAAAGTTGATTGGACTTCACTTACGAGTCGAATTCAGCAGATTAGATGGTTGGAAGAGGAAAGCACTATATAATGGCAAGCCCGACTTATATCTTATTGCTAAGTGTCATGTGTCTCAGTCATTAATCCCATAGATATTAGGTGAAGTATCAATGAGGAATTGGGTATTCCGATTAAGTAAGGAGTTTGGAACTATCTCGGGGTTCATCAGTCTAGTCAAATGCTTTCTAAAGTTAATTGGACTTCACTTACGAGCCGAATTCAGCAGATTAGATGGTTGGAAGAGGAAAGCACTATATAATGGCAAGCCCGACTTATATCTTATTGCTAAGTGTCATGTGTCTCGGTCATTAATCCCATAGATATTAGGTGAAGTATCAATGAGGAATTGTGTATTCCGATTAAGTAAGGAGTTTGGAACTATCTCGGAGTTCGGCGTTTATCAGTCTGGTAAAATGCTTTCTGAAGTTGATTGGACTCTACTTACGAGTCGAAGATTAGATGGTTGGATAAAACTTTTGTGCTTTCGTCTGTGTCACTGCTTCCAACACACAAAAAAAAAAAAAAACATTTGTATACCCGTTGAGGTGACGGGGGAATTGGTTTGCAGAGTTTGAAGCTGAAACATCAGGTGCAGTCAAGGTGGCTTTTTCTCCCAGTACAATATAGTCTAATGCAATCAGGTTCAAGTATGATTTTGCTGTTTCATGGCAGAACTACAGAGCTCCTAGAAAGCGCTCTACATTATGGAGGGCTGTGTGCAGCCAAGTTCCTGTTACTGATGGACATTTTACGTGACTTCTTGGCTCTGGTTTTCAGGTTAGTCTTTTCTCCCATCCTTGGCTATCCTACATGCCTCTAAGCAGGCGGACGACGCCCATAAATTTGCATGAAGTTGGCTGCCATCTCAAGCTATCTTATTTGTTAGATGACCAAAAGGAATGGGAAACACAGAGAATCAAACTTCTCTCTAAGATAGTGTTTTGTACCAGAATCCTGCTTAAGGAGGTTTATGATCTCATCTTTCAACAAGAAGCTGCTCACTTTTCTTCTAAAGCTCACTTCTCATGGATTTGGAGGACCAAAGGTTGGCTTCTAGGGTCGGTTAGTTTTGTAGCGAGTTCTTCAGTAGATCTCTGCTTGCTTCCCAAGGTTTACGACATCAGCATCGGACGTTCTGTGATCTGTCTTGACTTGGAGGAGGCCATCTATCATGCCATATGTGATTGATTGCTCATTTGGCTCATTTTCAGGTGCAGTTGGTTTTTGTACGGCTTACAAGAGATGATGAAGGCCAGGGAGTCGAATAAAAATTTTACAGCAGCTATCGTGTAAGTGATCATAAAGTAGCTAGCGTTCCGAAAATGCCACCATGGCCCTTTTCAGAATCATGAAGCATAGCTATAAAACAACACATTGGGGGTCTAAAAGGAGCCTCCGCTGTCCCCCTCTCCTCTGCGTCCTCCCACCGCCGTCTTCCTACAACGTCTTGACCTCACCTCCGCACATCTGGCAGATCAGACCTAGGTTGGGAAAAACCTGACGCACTCTCAGGTATCTCAAGACATTGGTAATTAATACTATGTAAAAGTATGTACTTGATAGATTTCATATCAACTCTGCGCTAGATAGGTTTTACATAGAACTTAAAAAATCTAAATAATACATTTCAACTAGTTTTTTGGATGAGGTTCTGAATGGTTATAAATGATATTTGAGCAGATCCAATCCATAGTCTATATGAAATAGAAAAATACTGTAGCACGAGTCTATTGGAACTAACTACGGACTAATTGTAGTAGTTATGATTAGATTTGAAAAGATTTGAATTCTTAGTCCAGTGAAAATGCCGAGACTTAAACGGTGAAAGTATATAAGGATCTGCATGGCTATATTTTTAGTTCCACATCAACTATATATTGTATAGATCTCGGATACTTATACAGGACCAAAGAACCCAAATAATATCTTTCGATGAGCTATGTTGGATAAGGTTTTAGATTATTATACACCGGTAATTAATACTGATGGCTAAAGAAATAATAAATGTGAACTGAAAAATTTTATTTCAATGAACGATTGCATAACCTACTCAAAATTTTCTTCAAATAAAAAAAAGGAGAATATAAAATAAAACCAAGTAGAAGTAGAACTCGTTAAAGGTGGGAGGAATGGAGTAGATGCATTTTAAGTTCTGATAAGAAATAATATAGAGGCCTGCGTCCCTTCCCCACACACAAAAAGCTGCTTAAAAAAAAAACGAAAAACTCAGTTCACACCAAAGCTTGATTTACGTTTTACTTTTTAGAAAATTTCCAGTATTATGGAATATAGATTAATTGCACTTTGATGGTTGGTTACCAGGAGGGCAAGATTTTGTTTTTTTTTTTTTGTTTCAAGTAAGAGAATTTTCATATTTCTTTTCGTTAAATTTTCACCTTGACGCTATTCGTAACTTACATAATGTTATTGCTTATATTTTTTTGATTTAGAAACCAATATTTTAGTAAATACACCAACACTTGGAGCACTCACCTTTGAATTCAAAAACCGGTATAGAGGCCAATAGATTCAGTTGGTGAAGTGTCGACAATTAGTACACGAAGACGCAGTGGCTTTTTCACCTTTTCCCTTTCACGAAAAGGAAAAACAGCGACAAAATTTTAGTCGCTATCATGTAGTGTTTTATTCATGAAACGACGACTAATCATGCCCCTGGAAAGATATACGCCTATCTACTACTTTATCACAATGTCACGCCACCTTCATGGTGGGAGGAACAGTCACAGCCAATATGTCTATAGTCCAGTTCATGTATTCCAGTGCCGATTGATACTTTGTGTGGGCATTCACAAGCAAAACTCAGGCAGCCTCGCTTTCATATGAGGATTGTCCGAATTATATTGTGTCATCACCTGACGAAGCAAAAGTTAGCATACCTTTTGCCATCATTTGTTCTCATGTTAAAATTATATAATTGATTAGGTTCATAATTAATTTGTAATTGATTGTGCTAAACTTAATCAGCCTTACCAAATTTTGTTGATTGTTTCTATGCATTGTAACTAACAGGCAGAAATACAATTCCCTTCTCTCTTTCTTTTTTTTTTTCAACAACTAACATGTTTTGTTGTGCCCACATTCATTTTGATATATATATATATATATATGTGTGTGTGTGTATGTACGTATAGTTCTTAGCAATATGCATTGTTTTCTACCGGAAATCTTATCTTTGTGTATTTGAAAAATAATTTAATTCAGCAACTTAGATTTGTGAATCATGCACAGGGAATGGACACAAGGAGGAACCACTTGAAGGTGGAGTCGCGTGGACTCCTTCACCTTTCTATTTACCTTGGGGGTGTTCATGTAACGTTGCTTGGATGACCTTGGCACAGTTGTGGATATGCTGGTTAGAATTATCAGTAGCACAACCATGTCGTCAAGCTTGGAGTGGCAAATTAGGTGAGGTCATCAAGACATGTAGCCGAGGGCCACACCAGGACAGGCAATAGAGAGCAAGCATCCCCAATTGGCATGACCTGAAGGTTCTATCTTCTTCATTTATTGGGACTCAAGCACATCGGCAATTGAGTTAATTGCCAATGTATGACATAGCGTATATGGGCGTGCGTTATTGCTAGGTTTAATCGCCATGAGGAAATGGCCCTTTGCCTATTATCTCGTTCATGTCGCAGTGTTCGACTTGCATGGTAGAACTCTTGCTACAATTATATTTCCATCTAGGCATTTGCCAAGAAAATACAATATTGAGATTCATTTCAGGGTTATTTTGAAACAAAATTTTCTTGCTTTGCCGGTGTTCTCTTGCTTGAATCCAACCCAGACTGAGGATCAATTTGAGCTACACTTTTTTAGGTTCAAGATGCAAAACAAAATCCTTCATTGTCAACTCTCATGCTGATCGTGGATGTTTGCTAAAATTGAAGAAATTATATTCTACACTACGTGCACAAGCATTATCGTGCATGACACTAATCATCGAGACGCATTATCGTGGGTTTCATTCATCATGCACATGCCTTAGCGATTGGCTGACAAGAATGCGCCTCGATGATTTGTAGCATGCACAACCACGTTGGTGCATGCAATGCAGGATATAATTTTTCTAAAATTGATGGCTACTTACTTAATCTAATACTAGTCCCATGTATAGCAGATATTTATTGACAATACTGCAATATAGATAATTATATAGTAGATTTGGTATATTATTCCATCGAACATCACAATTAAACATGACTGCTATAATAAATTCACATCATTTCCAGATTTACTCTGATGAACAAGGATTTACATGTTATTTTGAATCCCGAATGCATGCATCAAGACCTAATATGATCTTCCAAATCCCATCTTTGCTTGAAAAAAATTACTTGGGTCAAAAAATGTGACATTAGGATGCGCCCTAGTTAGGTAGTCAATATCCATCTTCTCAAGGATTGATTGTTCTTCCAAGTCATAATCTTGTTGAAGGTTGTACATATCTATCATATGTCATGCCCCTTTACATTATAATTCTTTTCAAATTCAATAATGCTTCAAAGGACATGACAATTTTTCAGAAAAATAAGTGACATTGTTATCACAAACTACTTTGCTGCATAGCTTGAAACTTTATGGACTGTCTATTTTCTAAGACACTTTAAGTAACCTCCTTTTCTATAGAAAAAATATTTTTAAGTATTGCAAACATCATTTATCTAGAATTGTCATTTGCTTCTAGAGCTTTTATTCAAGCAAAACAACTAGACCTAGTATTGATATTCATTCTCCAGCAGCCATGGTGCACATTACTCCCACCTAATTTAATAAAAACAAATTTTATAATAAAACATATGAGATTCGGATCAAGATCGTTAATAATAAATTCTTAGCAACTTCATCAAGTGAATTAATATTTTATAACAGCAATATAGAGCTGGCCAGGTACAGATATTAAATACCATTGCGACCAGGGCACTACACCCACTCTCGTTGTGTAACACCCGAGCTAAGTCGATCAGTAGCATTCCTGCAATTTCCGTGAAAGCAAAGGGCTTTCTGTAGCGCTTCCGCCCCAGGGCCGCAGCGCCTCTCAAATTAACTTGCTCCTCGAGAATTATTTAGATCAACGTTAGACAGCGAAAAAGGACAAGGTCACTCGGGGTCGAAGCCGTCGCCCTCGATTCGTCCTTATCGTCCAGGACCGCTTGACTGGACGGTATAGCAGGAACACGTGACCGCGGATCTTCGCCTCTCCTTCTGATGTTCGTGCCGAAGCATCCGTACAATGACAGCCGTTGGATCAGGCTGAGTTGGTTGGCCCAGGCGTCTGACAGCGCGAGTTACGCCCCACCGTGAAAGGAAGCTGACGCTGGGGTTTACCTTTTGCCGTATCACGATTGTTCCGCTTGCTCGCGCGTCCATCTTACCGTAGATTCTAGTACGCTGACGTTTCCCATTCCTATTGGATACTAGTTGGCGGGGCCCACTGGCGCTCAGAGAGTCCTCTTCTCAAGGCGGGCGGCAGCGAGCCAGCGAGTTGGTTAAATTATGAGTTTTTTTTTTCCAGGATCAATGCTCTCCTAAATATTAAATTTTACATAAATATTTTTTCAAAAATAATATTTGCATATATACCTTATATATTTTTATAAAATACTTATTTTGTTTTTTTTATTTTTATTTTTTTATATGTACCCACACCATCAAAAGCCGTTAAAAAATAATGATTTTAAATTAAATGACTAAAATATTTTTAATGGATAGATATGCAACAAGAACCATTTATAAAATCATTGTAGAGCTGATCATAGGCCTTCTGACCCGCCCAGCCCGGTCCGAATTTTTTCGGGTTTGGGCATTAAAAAAAAGCCATGGATCGGGCCTGGGCAAGAAAAGCGGCCCGACCAAAAAAATCGGGTCAGGTCTGGTCGGGCCATTCTGGCTCATTTCCAGATTCCAAACAAAGAAAAAATCGGGCATGTCGGATCGGGCCTATCGGGTTGGGCCGGTCTAGACGAGCCTAGAACCAGATTTATAAAATCGGATCGGGTCTGGACAAAAATTTAAACCCGACAGTCGGGCCGGACGGAGCCTGGGCATAGCCATCGAGCCTAATTTCTGCTGTAGTGCCCGGCCCGAGCCCGACTCGGCCCGAATTTTGATCATCTCTAGACCATCGCGATAGAAAACAAAAATATAATTTCAAAATTTTATTTTTATTTTTAATTAAAATAAATATAATTTTTATTAATGTTATTAGAAGAATCATTATATTAGAGCATTTATATAAAAACAGTATTTCATGATGGCATAGAAATAAATATAAATTCTATAATATTATTCACACAAATTTAAATTTTTAAAAAGATATTTATGCAAAAAAATTTAAATATTCAAGTTTGGTCAGCCTGTCTGGTTTGAGTTTTATGTTGGTGCTTACCTTCCTTCCTTTCTGCACCACTCTTTTCATCGAGCAGGAAATAATAAAACATATTGAATAGTTGATTGGTAGGAGAGAGTTTTATTTAGTGAAATATTCATTGATAATAAAGTTTAGATATTATTTCTTTCAAGAATAAAAAATTTACCCAAAAGTCTATATTTTTGGATGAATATTTTTCAAGCAATATTTAATAATATATATTATAATATTATATTATACTATTATAGTATTAGAGGTACTTTAGAGTAAAATAAAATAATTATTTTTTCAACTGATGAAAAAATAATTTATCCATCTATAGAAGCATGATCAACTTTTTAATGATATTTACCACAAAACAAAAGGTCCCTAGTGCAAAATAAAATTAAAGGATGGAGATATATTTAAAATAATAGTATAAAATATTTTTATCATTCTAGCTTATTGGTTTCTAATAATTGCTATTCTAAGACCAAATATACAGTAATTTTTTTCTAAAAACAAAAAAAATATTTTAATTATTATCATATTATTTTTGAAGGTGCTGGTTTTGAGCTAGTATTCCACTGCTCCGCTGCCTAAAAGTAAAAGGGGGATGGAGAATCTTCTATGATTTTTATGGGAACAAACGATTGACGGTCCCCTGATTTTCTCATCGCTGTGCTCACCGCAGGTGATCGTAAGCTTGCACTCCGCTGTTCCGTTTCTCCTGCCACTCTTTCCCTCTCCACGCCACTGAAGGTGGTGAGCGTGGAATCATTCGCTTTTCATTCCAAAGCTCAAACCACTTGTCACAACCCGAAGGCTGACTCTCTCACCCTCTCCGAGAGAGTGTGTGTGAGAGAGAGGGAGAGGGTCTTGAGATCACAAGCAAGTCCCTTTCCTCTCGGGATACAAATGATCACCAGCCTTATTCTTTCTATACTCCTTTTTAATCTGTGGTGATCTTTTTTCCACTTAAGCGGAAAAAGGTAGCTTCTTTTCTCCATGATGAATCCCTTCAAGCCCTATTTAGTTTCTTCTTTCTACTCAACCTCGAGCATAATTATCTCTCATCTGATTTGTTTCTACTGTGCTATTCCTTTTTTATGCTTCTTGACTTCATTTTAGTAGCATTTGTTGGAGTTCATTCAAGCCTTCCTCTGTTACTTCTCACTGGGAGGTCAGAGCCCTTCATGTTAGTCTTTTGATTTTTATCTAATTTTTAGTTCATTTTTTTTTTAGCTGCTTGCTTGATCATCTGTTTTTGTTTGATTGGTGTTAGGATGGCTTTACATTTTTAATTCTTCCAATAAAATGGATTTTTTTTCCTTGTGAAGATTAACCCATCTTCTTGTTCCTCTTTGATAGTGGAGGTCCAGATAAATTTCAGTTCTTTTTGGTAAAGTTTTGTTTGGCATGTTCAATGTAAGAGATTTTGATGTGTATTTGTACATCTTGGCTGGGATTTTTCGAGACTCCGCGTTCAGATTCGATTCGAAATCACGAGTTTGACGAAGGATCTGATCAGACTTTCGGGTTTTGATGGAATTTTAGGGTTGGCATAGGAAAGGAGAACCAAAATCCTATGTTTTTTTGATTATTCTCAAGCCTGCATGCAAATTCGTTGGCCTTCATTTGGGTTGCACATCATTGGGTTATCGCCTTTAGATGTTTTGTCGAGATTCTGAAGCTTATTCGGTCGGGGATCCAGCTTGACCATTGAATCAGTAAGCATTTTCTTGGCACTCTGCGACCAAAATTTTTAACCACAATTCTTATTGTCACTTATTTCTGTTTTTGATCTTTTTATCAACACTTTGTATACTGGCGGGGAAATCTCGGCCCTTCTCCAGATATCCAGATAAAGAGTAGATAACCTTCTCCATACAATGGTTTCGAGATCGTACTCGAACCTCTTGGACCTTGTCTCTGGTGGCTCTCCCACCTTTGGCCGCCTCGGGAAGAGGCTGCCCAGAGTGATGACCGTGGCTGGCATCATCTGTGATCTAGACGAGGAGAATTCGAACAGTGTCGGCGGCTCTGAGGCACTGTCTTCGGTCTCTCAGGAACGGGTAATTATAGTTGGCAATCAGCTCCCGCTTCGGGCTCACCGGAGACCCGATGACAGTGGTTGGAACTTCAGTTGGGATGAGGATTCTCTGCTGTTGCAGCTCAAAGATGGTCTCGGAGAGGATGTGGAAGTCATCTATATTGGTTGCTTGAGAGAGGAGATTGAGCCAGGAGAACAGGATGATGTCTCACTGACCCTGCTCGAGACTTTTAAGTGTGTCCCCACATTCCTTCCCCCTGATCTTTTCAGCAAGTTCTATCATGGTTTCTGTAAGCAGCACTTGTGGCCTTTGTTCCACTACATGCTCCCTCTCTCACCGGACCTAGGTGGGCGATTTGATCGGTCTCTTTGGCAAGCTTATGTTTCTGTGAACAAGATATTTGCAGACAAGGTTATGGAAGTTATAAGCCCGGACGATGACTATGTGTGGGTCCATGATTACCATCTTATGGTGTTGCCAACCTTCTTGAGGAAGAGGTTTAATAGAGTGAAGCTTGGGTTCTTTCTCCATAGCCCATTCCCCTCCTCTGAGATTTATAGGACTCTTCCTGTTAGAGATGAACTCCTAAGAGCCCTTCTAAATTCTGATCTTATTGGTTTTCATACCTTCGATTATGCTAGGCATTTCCTTTCATGCTGTAGTAGAATGCTCGGCCTTGCGTATCAATCAAAGAGGGGTTACATTGGGCTTGAGTATTATGGGCGTACTGTTAGCATCAAAATACTTCAAGTAGGAATTCACATGGGTCAGCTCCAATCGGTGTTAAATCTCCCAGAGACCGAAGCTAGAGTCGCAGAGCTTAGAGATCAGTTTATGGGTAGGGTTGTGTTACTTGGAGTGGATGACATGGATATATTTAAAGGAATCAGCTTAAAACTTCTGGCCATGGAGCAACTACTTGTGCAGCATCCAGAATGGAGAGGGAAGGTAGTTTTGGTCCAAATTGCAAACCCTGCCAGAGGCCGAGGAAGAGATGTACAGGAGGTGCAGTCTGAGACCGCTTCCACAGCTAGAAGAATAAACGAGACATTTGGAAGGCTGGGCTATCAGCCAGTCATTCTTATTGATAACCCGCTTCAGTTTTATGAGAGAATTGCATACTATGTAATAGCAGAATGCTGTCTTGTCACTGCAGTGAGGGATGGAATGAATCTGATTCCCTACGAGTATATAATTTGCCGTCAGGGTAATGAGAAATTGGACCAGATGTTGCAACTGGACCCATCGGTGCCAAAGAAAAGCATGTTGGTTGTCTCTGAATTTGTTGGTTGTTCTCCATCTCTCAGTGGAGCCATTCGTGTCAATCCGTGGAATATAGATTCTGTGGCTGAAGCAATGGATGTGGCTTTGGAAATGCCAGATCATGAGAAACAACTGCGACATGAGAAACATTATAGGTATGTTAGTACACATGATGTTGGATATTGGGCGCACAGCTTCTTGCAAGATTTGGAAAGGACATGCAAGGATCATGTGAGGCGAAGATGCTGGGGTATTGGCTTTGGCTTAGGCTTCAGGGTCATCGCCCTTGATCCAAATTTCAGGAAGCTTTCTGTTGAGCATATAGTTTCTGCTTACAAGAGGACCAAGAACCGGGCTATTCTCTTGGATTATGATGGTACCATAATGCCTCAGACATCTATCAACAAAACCCCTACAAGTGAGGCTATCGCCATTTTGAACAGCTTGTGCAACGACCCCAGGAACATTGTATTTCTAGTCAGTGGAAGAGACAAAGAGACTTTGAGCAACTGGTTTTCTTCTTGTGACAAACTAGTGCTTGCAGCAGAGCATGGCTACTTTTTAAGGTAAGTGAATCTTAAGGACTTCTTCTTCTGCCATCTCATGTGCTTGTCTATGCTTTTGAATATGTCTTGTCGAGTCAATCTTTTAGAACAGTTTGCGTAATGATGTATGTATTATATACAATGATGTATGTATTATATACACAGAGGCATATATGGATGCATGCTCTTTTAACTTAATATGTTCCAATTGTATGTCTTAATTGAAATATTTTTAGGCAAAACCATGATGCTGAATGGGAAACGTGTGTGCTTGTGGCCGACTTTGACTGGAAGCAGATTGCTGAGCCTGTCATGAAGTTGTACACTGAAACTACCGATGGTTCGGCTATAGAGGCTAAAGAAAGTGCCCTTGTTTGGCATTATCAGTATGCTGATCCAGATTTTGGGTCATGCCAAGCTAAAGAACTTCTGGACCATCTAGAGAGTGTTCTTTCAAATGAACCAGTGTCTGTAAAGAGTGGCCAACATATTGTGGAAGTCAAACCACAGGTCAGTTTACAACCTCCTCCTTATAGTTAATTCGAAACCATGCTGATGGTCTCTTTACTAAATCTCTGCAACCTAACTCTGATGTTTAGGGTGTCAATAAAGGTCTGGTGGCTGAGCGGCTTCTGAGCACAATGTGTCAAAAGGGCATGCTCCCTGATTTTGTTCTCTGCATTGGTGATGATAGGTCAGATGAGGATATGTTTGAGGTCATTACCGGTGCAGTGGCTGGTCCTTCTTTGTCCCCTGTTGCAGAAGTATTCGCATGCACAGTCGGCCAAAAACCAAGCAAAGCAAAATACTACTTGGAGGACACTGTGGAGATTGTCAGAATGCTGCAAGGCCTTGCTACAGCTTCAGACCAGATGGCACGGGCTGCTGCTTCTCAAAGTTCTCACAAAACAACCTAAATGCTGCCACCAGTTTGCTGTCGACCTGTTTCCTGCAGGTGTCTAAGCTTTATGTTTTGGTTCCTCCTTTGTACATATGCTTGTTTGGCATGCCTTAGTAAATTATGTTTGTCGTTCACTAATCTTGGTGTACTGTTGACATTATGCTTTTGAGATGCTTGTTTCCTCTATCTCAAGTGTGCTAGTTCTCTATAACTTGTTTCTGGCAATGTGTGCTTGATTGTTAACCATGATCTGGAGCTACAGACCAAATTCCACTGAACCTACTAGAAATTTAAATAAAACAATTATCGATGAAGTTGTAGGATACCTGACTTGCAAAACCAATGCTGAATAAGAAGCAGCTAATCTTGTTTCAACAGTGGATATGTTAGCTTAATCTAAATCTTACTGGTAATGGTCAATAGATAATGTTGTAGGGTTGGTTGTGTTCCTAAGACAATCAATACAGATGTACAATCGCCCCCCAACATCCCCCCCACCCCCCCACCCTTCCCCTCCTTTGTTTTTGTTTAGCATCATGCTTCGTCATTTATCCAAGCTAAAAAGAATAGAGTTTTAGTTTCTCTGACTGATGGATTACCAGAGTTGGGTTTTGTGGTTCTTATGATTACATCTGGAACATTTTTATGCTTCTTATTACTCCCTTCTCTCATGGCTTCCAATTATGCACTTGCTTTCTGTTATGTTATTTATCTATTGTAAGCTCAAGGGTGGGAGTTGTGGTTGTTTAGTTAAAGATAAATGGGACACCTTTTTCTATAATATAAACTTCCAGTGAACAATGAAAACCCAGAAATGTGCTATTGTCTAGTAATTTTTCTCTCTTGTTCTAGTCTGGACTTAAGAATCAGTCTCTAAATTATACTAAAGGTTGCCTGCAGTTCGACTTGAGTGGATGAGAACCAGGGATTCTCCAATATCTGTTAGGTTGTACAGCCATTTACTTTGGTTCCTACTTGTATTAGCTAATTTGTTCCCATTACCCGTATGGTCCTGACTTGCATGCAAACTTGAATAAATTTCTAGGTGGAATCAAAGAGAAATGAGAATATTTAACTAAGAACTTAAAGACAAAGTAGTAGAAAACAATCCGTGATACTTGTGGCCCATGATATTCTTTTAATCTTTCAGTATGCATCTACAACAATTTGATAGATATGAGGGGAACACCGTGGTCAGCATGGATGGAACTTGTGACACAGAATGTGGAAAGCTTGCAGTAACATCAGAGGCAACCATCAAGAAGAAAATGCAGCGAAGAAGGTTTAATGAAACAACACCAAATAATTGGGGTAGGCAAGGACGGTTAATAGTTTTATTAACCGTTGCGATCAGGTTCCAAGCTGTGCTTGTCTGAATTATTTGTTTGATTACTATGTTTGAGTGTCTATATCATGTGGTAGTGGGGAGTTGTTCTGGCACAGATAAGATCCTTGAGATTTCTTTTTTCCTTGTTTTTGCTGAAGTAGCTTTCAAAGCTTTGATTTCTTTAATTCAGGCTCAGGTGGTAGTTAATCTCTCGTTATTAATTACACCTTTGAGATTACTTCTTAGAAAAGCAAGGCATGTGCTTGGAAATTAAGCAACCATACTAGTGATCTGGTTGGCGTCGCCAAAAGCCTCAGTAGTCGTAACCTCTGTCCACCTGAAACTCCCAAGCTGAGCCTTGGCTTGCTTTCTTTGTCAGATTACCACTGTAAAAGATGAACATTTTAGCTCCTGGAGTCACCATCTGGTTTGGTACTGTATCCAACCCTTCGCTTACCTGACTGTTTTATGTCATTAGAATGAACATTCTGCGAAAGACTGTTGCAGGGGCATAAGACAAGTTTCATCTACATCGCCAACTGTAAGCATTTCACTTCATGGCTCCATTAGTGTTAATCCTCTCTCTCTCTCTCTCTCTCTCACACACACACACACACACACACACACAAGCACACACACAAGTTAGGTTGACCCATTGAAAATAAACCACGTGTGCTTGCTTGCTCTTGGGCTCGTTCCTCTGATAGTTTGAACATATCTCTGATTTAATCACTGTAAATCCCCCTTATTGGTTTTAGTGAAATTACATCAGTTATTTGCCTTGTTGTTTTTTTCATCGCTATTGTGCTTTGGCATATCCATAAACAGATAATATGCTAATTTTCAGAAACGATAATTGAAAAGCAATTGTCAGGGTGGTTTGTATCTACAGTTAGCTAAAGCTAATGGCCACTTTCATCTACAAGAAAGAATAGATATTTTTATATCTCAATGCGCCGCAGCTACTGTTTTCACAATTTTCACACAATTATAAATGGAACGGAACTTTCTCGATTCTAATTCAACTTATCCTTTTGAAGCTGATGTAACAAACTACATGAGCCTCCCGATAGAGCCAACAGGAATCCTATCCCAATGCTGAAAATAAAAGGCAATTTGATTTGCAATGTGAGGATCAGTCACTGGCCATGTTTCATTTTATTTCTTGGGTTTAATGCATCCGACATTGTGCCTTGTTTTATGAGTATTTATGTCTAGGCTGCATACAATTACATTGTTTATATACAATTGTGCCAATACCTGTACTATACACTAGTACCTTGTTTTGTACATAAACAATGTCTATAAGATAAATAAGTATAGATATAGGCATTGGAAAAAAATTTATAATCAAATTCTAACAGTTCTGGACCACAGAATGGTTCCAGATGCTTTAGGGCTTTCTAACTCTCTTGGTGCCATCCAGATCATTTAACAACTAAATTATGCACTGCTGCCTCCTTTTTCCCAAAACGCTTTTTGAAGGTAAGGAAAAAAGCAGCAAAAAGATGATATATGATGACTTCTGTGAGCTCCCTTTCTCAATGAAACAAGCGCTTTAAGCTATATTATAGGAAGAAACCAAAGAGACAGAGGAAACTTACATATTAATTTTCTATATTGATAGTAGCATATATTTCATTAAACATGAAATGAATACAAAAAGAGAGACAAGAAAGAAAAATAGAAAAGAGGAAAAAAAAAAGGGGAAAGCAATGGAGCCCAGTGAGCTCACACTACCATATATTGGTCTACCAGACTAGTAGATCATTTTGGGAAATATAATGTTCTATGTTGATCTACTTATCTAGTAGATAATATCATTAAATTGCCTTAAATAGTAAATCTAAATCTATGTCGCAGCAGTAAAATGCAGTGACCTGTAATGCTGATTTATGGATTTATTGTCCACATTGGAGAATATAATTTGTTAGATTGGCCAACAAATAATAGGTTCTCTTAAAAGGTTCCTAGGTCACATATTATATCTTTCATCTCCACTTGTTTTGTCTCCAATTAGAACCGGAGAAATGCTGCCAATACTGTCCCGTGTGTAACATGTGCTTGAGGCCCTGTTGAACACAGGAAGCAGTAATTTAGCTCATTGTTGGTGGCCACATTTTTTGGCAAGATTGTAGACAAGTCTTTCATGAATCTAGTGGAATAGCAATTGTCACACTGCTCACTTGGCTTTGGGTTGTGGAGAGTACCCTTGGCCATGGAAAGACCATTCATGATTCTATGGATATATAAAAGTGGGTTTCATTACAATGCCAAATCTTGCAAGGTTGTAAGTTATAGAAGGTATCTCAACTGTCTCATTCCGTTTTTGTGAGAAAAAGGGAGAGACTGAGTTAGGATTTTGAAACTCATCCATATATGAAAAGAAGAAGAGAAAAAAAGAAAAAAAAAGAAAATATGAAAAAAAAGAAAAGGGAAAGAAAATTGTGTTGGAATATTTCAAAATTTCAATTCTGCCCTTCTTTGTATTTTGCCTTTTGTCTAGTGTACTTTCTTTAGTCCCACATTGGAAAGAGATAAAACTCAAAAGGTCTTTATGTAGTATTCAACTTTTTAACTTGGTGAAGCAAAGAAAGTAAGTAGCCCACGCGCACACAAGTCCAATGGAGATCCAAGCCAAAATTGGCGAATCCGATCTGGGCGCGTCGTGCTCGATCATCACGCGTAGATATCAGTAGATAACTCATTGATTAGCTTAATTAATTTTCAAATTTGAAGCAACATATGGCATACCTAACAAGCAAGATATCAGGAGCATCAAGTTGTTTTCAAATGAGTTTGGCTTAAGTTTGCCATTCCATTGTGAGGGAAACTTTGAAAACTTGGCGGGTGATGGTTGGTGCAGAGGGGGCAGGGTTCTGATTCCAGTTGTAAATTAGTGCTTGAGGATGGTATAGGTATAGAATAAAAAAGCGGAAACCATCCCCTTCTAATTAAAAAAATAAAACATGTAAGGAAAAAGCCTTAGAAGGGACACTGTCCTTGTTAGGACCGTCGGCTGCGACCGCCATAGATGAGTCTTGCTTACTTAGTCCACATCGGCCTCCACCAACAATCCCCCAGCAAGCGAGCCCTGCTGACTTGGCCCATACCGGCCTCTGCCAACAATTCCTCCCTCAGTAAGGAAGTTTTTTTTTTAATCACTTATCCTGGAAATCGAACCTGTGCCGCTAGCTCTGATATCACTGTTAGGACCGAAGGCGCTACCATCTCACTAAAACTCGCAGATGATAGTGAAGGCTTAACCATGGTCTTTAAACCAACCATCCCAAGCGCCTTTCCAGCATTCGATTGCGACTTGGCCCACACCGGCCTCCACCGCGGGCGAGCTTTGCTGACTTGGCCCACATCGGCCTCCGCCAACAATTCTCCCTTAGCAAGGAATTTTTTTTTTAATCGCTTATTCTGGGAATTGAACCCGTGGCACTAGCTCTGATGCCATTGTTAGGATCGAAGGCGCTGTCCTCAAGTAGCATTTTGGATGACATGGTACAATATTATGAATGTGCTATACCAAATAGGCAAATACACCACTCAGTTGGGGTTTCTTCTCCAAGAGGAAGATGGGTTAAGATAACATGAGTGATCTTATTTCAATCAAAAATTAACATGGGTGACCATATTTTCAATGGCTGAAGGGATACATCAGTTTTGAAACCTCCTCATGATCTTTACAAATCAAAGCTCATGCCACCGCGAAATGTTGAAACCATTCTAATTGATCATTACATCACCCATGGAATGCCGTACCGGCTGATACGGGCCGGTACGTACCGGTCCGATCTTAGATCGGTACCGGAACCACTAAAAAACCGGTATTTTCCGGTTTTTTAGCCGTACCGGCCGGTTCGGAGCCCGTAACGGCCGGTTCGGAGCCCATACCGGCCGGTTCGCACCGGTACGATTTTTTTTTTTCGAACCACAGCGCTGTGGTTTTTGAAACCACCGCATACCGGCCGGTACGTACCGGACCGGACCGGTACCGTACCGGTCCGGCCAGCCACCGGTACACTGATCGGTACCGGTACGGCAGACCTTGACATCACCTTTACTATTTAAAATAATAATTACACGATAATAAAGCAGACATTGCATCACTCTTTCTCAATGGTAAAACATGTTTAGAATGTGTCCTATCCGTCTCGACCCTCTGAACGAGACATTGTACACTACGCCGTGTTAGTTGTGCATCATGCCAACTACCGCATCTACTTCTTGTGGGTTCCATTCAGTATGTGCTTGTCTCGATGATTAGTTTATAGAAAGAAGATTGGATGATTGGCATGATGCACCCTTTGTTAGTGTATGCAATGTAAGATATAATTTCTCTCTCTAGACTCCTCATGATAAATAAACACGATGATCTTTGTTGAGTACACCAACCAAAATTGAAAAAAATATATCAAATTTCAAATCATTTGGCTGCATGGAGATGAGGTCTTTATTTATTTATTTATTTATTTTTGTTCAGCATCTCGTTTCCTTGCACCTTAATTTTGTTTTATGTAATTTGTAAGCAACTAAACAAAACGAGGGGGGGAATATATGGACCAATGAAGATCAATTCTAGACCGTCCATTCGTTTGATCAACTGAACCAGAACGGGGGTTGTGGTAGATAAAATTCTAGCAACACGTAAGATGTTCCGGCGGAGTATCCTAGTATCGGAATTCCCATTTGACTTCTCCGGTGCTCTCTAAAATAAGGAGCGGTACGCCAACGCCAACCTTAGAGAGAGATAGGGGGGCAAAGAATCCGTTCCGATTCCTCGACCCACCATCGAAACGATCTCTTTGCGGGCCAGTCCAAGAATTCTTCTTCCATGGATCGAAGGTACCAGCTCCAATTCCGCCCTCGTTAGAAGCGATTCAATTGTATTCGTTCTCTTTCTCTTGATCTTTTTCGTCCGAAAAGGCCGGTTCTTGGGATAAATTTGGAGCTATTCTTGCACTGGAATTTGATGGGCTTTATCTATGTTTGATGGGTTCTTCTCTTATAGCTAATCGAATCATCGAACAAGTTGGGAGTATGTATTGGAATGGAATTAAGACTCATTGAATATGTTTTTCTTTATCCATGGTTGATGGGTTCTTTTTTTATAGCTAATCGAATCATCGAATGATTTATGGGTGTATATTGGAATGGTATTAAGACTCTTATTGGATATAATTTTCTTTTCCTTGTCGTATTCGGTGGCAGGATTTTGATGATGAATGAGTGCATCAGGTTTAGGGCAATGGACTTCCTGCTCTTTTTTTTTTTTTTTTATAATGCTACAAAAATTGAATCTTGATATCTAGGTGTTTCCTGTCTGTTACTCGGTGTGTATCATTCGATGACTCTTGCCTTTTGTTTTTTTATTATTTTTCTCTTAAAAAAGATTTAAAAACAATGAAGATTCAGCCTTAGATTTTGCTTTATGTGTCTGTTGGTTTTCTTCGGTTTCAGTATTGTTTAGACATCGTTAAATAGCCTCTTTGTCTTCAAGATCTTGATCTTAACGAGTGTTGTAAAACCATATGAATGTTGTTTTTTAATTTTTCTTTCTCTATATTGGTAGTTCATGAAGGAATTGCCTTTTTATGGGGAAATTCATTGAATCTGAGTTTGACTATAGTTCTGGTTTCAAGCTTCTCAGGTCAATTTGCTTACTAAAAGAAAAGGGAAATCAGAAAAGAAAGCGCCAAAATTCCTTAGATGTTGCAAAAAATTCTCATTTTTTTGTACTAAAGGAGAAAGTCTCAAATTTTGATCGATCATATCTTGATTTATTAAGTGGGCCCTGTAAAAATGGGAAGAGTTGTTTAAAATAAATCAGACACACACAAGTAGAGAGAAAATTTGAGGGTGGGGTGATGGCAATGAATGGACCCTAGATGTTTGTAGAAATGTATATCCATATTGTATAAAATGAAGGAACAATATGATAACAATCCTTTTTAGATGCAAGTTCAGGTTTAAAGAGAAAGAGGGGATTGTAGAGGTGCAATAAGATAGTCCAAGAGGTGATTGGTAGTGAGGTAAGATTTGCACGATTAGATAGGGGTAAGGGAGGGTAATGGTGGTGGTGGTAAAGTGATCAGGAGTGTAGAGGAGACTGGAGTGCACAAGTTGCAAGAGGGGGACATAGATTGGAGGGATACCCGATGTCATGCTAGAAGGGAGATGAAATTAGGGTTTCCAATTGGGTTGGGGGGCTGCAATTGGAGCTGGTGGAGGTGACTTAGGGCCATAGAGTTTTTTTTCACCCTTTGTGTTTATGTGTGTGTTGGGGGTTAGGACTCTCTTAGCTCAGATTTAGATCATCATATACTCAAATTCAAATCAGATAAATTCTTTAATAATTGTTCTTTTCAAATTTCTAAGAAAGAGGGATCATGTATATAGATCAGTTTATTGGTTCTCATTGGCAGTCTTAGGTATAAGTGTGTATATGCTTATTGATAACATGAGAATGCCAAGAATAAATAATTGTAGCTGATCAACATCAGGCATTATTGGTCAATCAACATTCCCCGAGTTTTAAGTGATTATGTTCTCTAAGAAGTTTGTTAATAATTGTGAATTTAGTGAATTTTGGATAACTTGTGAATTTTGGAGAAAAAAACATTTGTTCAATAATAAATTATGACTTAAATAGAGGTATTTGAATAACTTGGAGATTACTGTGACTATGTTTGGTTGTGTGCTTTCGTTTCTGCATGCATCCTATTATCTAGTAAATTTTCTGTGTCCTAATATTGCATTATAGTATAATATTTTATACAAAGCTATCTAACATTAATTAGCACATTTGACATGATGTCCCATTCTTTGCACAGTTTATGACTGTAAACATGTTTTGTGTGTATGATGAAAATGACCCCCATGCTTCTATCAGGGAATTTAGAATGGGATATTATAGTATTCTCTGATTATCACAGGACTCCAGGGAACACATTTTATAAAGAAAATGAGTGATGACAGCATGTCTGATGAATCAGATGTGGCATAAATGGACACAGAAGTGTACACACATATTCTTCAAATATCTTCTGCTGCAAGGGGCCAATAGTGAAACTTCTCATGTTAGACCCAGGAGCTGCACATCGTCCAACTATTATTTACAGGCCCATACAACCTTCTGATCTTGAAGTTCTTGAGCAGATCCATGCTGCTTTATTTCCTATAAGGTGTGCAATGTAGTTCTGATGTGCATATGTTTCACATATGATTTTTGTGAAGCCTTGGGGGGGGATACTGCTGTTTAGACTACATGAAAGGAAATTATACTTTGCAGGTATGAGAGAGAATTCTTCCTTGATGTGGTCAATGGCCATGGAATTGTCTCTTGGGCTGCTGTTGACATTAGCAGGCTTGATGGTCAAAATGATGAACTAATTGGATTTGTCACTACACGTATTATCCCAGCAACAGAAAGCGAGGTGTTTTGGACTTGTAATTTTGAAATTCCATGACTTCTAATCTTCAACTGTAGCTAATAATTTACATTTGTACATTGCTTATGCAGATTGAGGATTTACTCAAATACGATCCTTCAAGAAAAAATCAAATACTAGTCTATATCTTGACACTTGGTGTAGTAGAGCATTATAGAAACCTTGGCATAGGTTGTTACCTTCTCTGATGATTATAAGTTCATTCATTTCCTTTATGCTTCATTTAATTGAATGTCTTCTTATCATCACGACATTTGCAGCTACTTCACTGGTTCGGGAGGTAATTAAATATGCTTCAAGCATGCCTAGCTGCAGAGCACTATATTTGCATGTTATTGCTTACAACCAGCCAGCCATCAGTTTCTATAAGAAGATGCTATTTAGGCTTGTAAGAAGATTGCCAAGTTTTTACTACATTCAGGGCCAGCATTATGATTCATACTTGTTTGTGTTCTATCTAAATGGTGGCCGGTCTCCCTGCTCTCCACTGTAAGTATATATATTTTTAACTTTAAAATGATAGCATTATTTTAAATAGTTGCACTGTAGTGTTGTTTGTACTATATCATCCTGTCTTGGAGATGTGAAAAATGCATTTAATACTCTATCTTTTAGCATGCTTCTAAGAATGAGTCTTGTGCTTGATCTCTTTTCTTGCCTTTAAGTGAAGATGAAACTTAGAACTAGTTTAAGTGCCATATTATAGGTTTATAAGTAAAGACAGCGAAATGGGTGTTTGTATTTCTCCAAACTTTTCCATTCCACGTTTGATTGTTTACTTGTCCCAGTTCTTATGCTCTAAGTGAGAAAAACAGTGAAATTTTATAAGCCTTATATTATTCTATATCCAGAAGTATGTTGTTTATCTCCACCAATCTTGTTTTTTGTTATTTTGATCATTATTCAGCTGCGAGGGTTAAAAGGTGTAAATTCAAATTTATAGGATGGTTTTTGGTATTATCTTGAATCTTAGCATCTAAAATAAGTGTCTAAGTTAAAAAACTTTTATTCAGTCTTTTATCTAAACTTGACATATTTTATTCACTTGTTTGCTGACACCTGAAAGACTTAACATTGAAGTTGTTTCGGTTGTTGACCATTCAATCCTTGATGTTTAGTAGAAAAAAATTGGAATCCTCAAATCCAATCCAGATTGTGTACATCAATAGACATCCTGCCGCTGTAAAGCACAGGAAGGCATTCTATACAAACCACTGGACTGTAGTTACCAGGAGACACCTTTTTCTTCCTCCTAGTAATATCAACCATTTTTTAGGATTCTTGTCTCTGCACACTCAGCTTGCATGCCTGGAACTTCTCTATTTCAACATTTTGGGTCATATAAAATCATTAGTCCATTGTCTTATAACTACTTCAAGACTTAATGTCATGCTGGGCACAGCACTCAAGAAACATATACCATAGTTTAGTTGGAATGACTTTATCCATTTTCCTATTCTTTTGTAGACAAAGGAGAAAATAATCATTCTCTGATATTCCATTATAATACATTTTGGATATGCCCCCCTTTCTTTTTTTAACTTATATTGCATTTGTAGTTCTAAATTTTACTATATATGGATTTTATAGCCTTTTATCTTCTAATAATTGTATATAATTCTGGCATATTTAACTATGCTCTTATCCTGCCATTGTATCTCTGTGCTGAATGTGCTGTGTGGCTCTCTTTGACTTGTAGGTTTAACCAAAACAAACTCAATGACTTACTAAAATTTCCGTTGCTTCCTCTTATATTTCCTTCTTGATTTCAATACATTACTATTATCCATATCATGATTTTTCCTATTGCAACCAGAACTTGTGTAAATCTTTCATCAATTGCTTAGGTGATTAGATCAATTTGATTATAGCAGCTTGATTTTTTTAAAAAAATCAGTATTGTTGACACTGTTTTATTAAAAAAAACTTTATATGCTTTGTTTAGTGTTGCACAAAACTGATGTTGTCCTCTCATATTTTTAAATCTTCAATCATTCTTCCTTTTTTTATAAAAAAATATAATCAAGAATTTGTTTAACAAATTCTGCTTGGAATATCTTGTTATTCTTCATTTTTCTTTATGTGTAGTTTCTTAATTTTGTAGTCTTATGTTAATCTATTTAAATTGTGGTGAACACATAGGCCCTAAATTTTTTTCTGAATAAAGAGTTTTCCACTGTGTATAGACCATCCTTAGTTTTGAGCAATGTCATAGTTTCGAAATAGAAGCTCTCATTACTATTCGTCAGCCATCCTGGCTTCATAGTTTGGGATGTCAAGTGCACTTCCATTATCGTTTATCTGTAACCTCATGGAGTAACCTAGTAAAGCAGCACAGCTTGGTTCCATGAAAGGTTCTTCTGCTTTTTATCTATTTCATATAGATCTATTTGTATTCCAGTTATCCTGTCTTTTTGCCACCTTTCTGAAGCCTTTACCTGTTTGCCTCAATTAAACAATGGTACATGTGTAGCCTCTGAAAACATGCTTCTTTTACATCTCTCTCTCTCTCTCTTCTAAAGATCAAGTTGACCAACTCCTGACAATATCCACTCTATCTTTTCACAATTTCATCTTTAATTGAAATTGTATCTTGTTACTCCCAGTGCTCCCAATGTGACTCAGTATTCTACTTCTCCAGTCACAAATCACAGCTAATAATTGGTCATTTTCTTCCATTACTTTTAACCCCACCTTTCTGGGAATCGTCATATGGCGCATCCCAACTTCGTTGGCCTTTTAGCTTAGCCTTCTATTTTTTTCATGTCTTCTTTGTTGCTTGTCTTGTGATATCCTAAAGACAACAGCCTGCCTTCAATATTTATCGTTGAATCTTGATGCTTGCCTTGTTTCTTTCTGTATTTCTCTGTATATAATGCAAATGCTTGGGATTGCACTCCACCCCAAGCTTTCCACGCCATGTTTATGATATTTCCGAACTTTCCCCTCTTAAATTGATCGAGGTTGGACTCTCTTTCTGGAATGACTCCACATCCTTTTTATTATTATTTTTTTTAAAGCTAATGGACCAATGGTCCTCTTTTTCTTCTTTCCTATCACCTCACCATGGGAGTCATGTGCATGACATTCAGGAAACTAATACATAATAATGCTCATCATCAGACTCTTCAAGTACTTTTCTTACATCTTAGTATAATCCACCATTTGATCTCATGTCATACTCAGTTTACCCTTAATCTGGGCATCTGTCTCATCTTTTTTTAATCCTTTTAGCACATAAGTTCGAAATGTCAACCTATTTTCTATGGTTGTATTTTCCTGTTTACGTTTTGTACACATCTTCTTATATTCTGGATTCTAGACTGTGATCCTAAATGTACCCATTTCTATCAGGGTGAGAAAACAGGTTGGACAAAGGTATTTTAGATAAAAAAGCAGCTTTGGCAGTTTCACTGGTCTTGATAGCGTTTTGACTGAAAATGTATCTTTTTTGTGGCAAATATATGTTACTTAAAAATAGAAAAAAGAACTGATCGAAGCATGAAATGAAGTTTGCTAATATGTTTTGCAGAACATAAGTTCCTCGCTATGTGACATATTCCCCTGTTCTTTTCGAACTTCTCTACATGATCATCTGAGTCGCAGCTCATGAATATTTTCTTCTTCTGTAGAGTTCCTAGCATTAAGTTGTCTATCTTAACTCAGTCATCCCTAGACTCTTGAAATCTGTTCTCCAATCAGATTTTGAATATGTGGATAATGATGAATTCATCATATGCTTCCAATAAACAAGCTTTACAGAAGTCATGATAAACCCCAATCCACTTGCCTTCTAATATTTAACGCATATGGAATTAGGTTCCTCATCATATATGTCTAGTTTGTCTTTCAATTTTCCATAAATAATTTTCCTTGTCAGGCTTGAACGGTGTGCCCTTTTTTTCCATTATGCAGAGAAATTATGGCAGCAGTGGCAACTTACTTTAGGGGCCTCTTTAGAATGCTTTCTGCCAAACTGAGGAATGGGGAGAAGAGTCTCCCAAGATGGTCCAAATATAAAGAAACAAGCACTCTTTTAGTTACTCAAAATAAGAGGATCCTTGGTGCGGAGAATGCTATACATCAGTCTGGTTAACCAGCCTCAGGTCAAGATTACAATTTATTTGGGCATTGACAAGCTTGCAAGTTAGCTTTTCCTTTGATTATCACTGTTGCACCTTCTCTGTTGCAGCGATCAATCAGCATCTGTAATCATTTAAGTGTAACATCATCTATCCTCTTATTGTAAAATAAACTGTCTTATCAAGGCAAATTTGGTTAACTAATCTCAGTATCTCTTCGGCAAGTTTCTTTTCTGCACATCAGATGACTCTCTGAAACTTTGTGTTGTTGCTCTGAGGAATAAGCGCTTCCATATCTAGGAATTATTTTAAGCTTAAAGACAGGCAGTTTTTTTTTTCTTTTTTTCTGTTCGATATATCATAAAACATGGCCAAGGCCATGGAACGGAAGTCTCCTCTTTTTAATTTTTACCTTGTGTGCGAACCATGCACTTTCCACTTCTATTTCAAAACATCATTGTCTTCGAATGAAAATTAAAAGCGCTGGAGGTTCTTATGAGACTTTCAGTCCTCCAGCATGACTTGCATGGCTGTAATCAAGGGTGATATATTTCTCTCATCGGCAAGTTGTACCTTTCCAGACATCGATTGAACCAGCAATTACTGGTACGTGCTGTTCTGATGGAATGCATGATGGAAGAAACAAAAGCAGGTACTTTTGGGAGGTGAACATCATCTTTGGGCACAGCTATACCCGGTATTGAGTAATTCATATTTTTGATGGCCAGAAACTTCTTATTTCATGCTTTCTCATCATATATAGTTTGCTTTCTTAGACATATTCACTGTTGCTATTATTTGTTACGTGGGGACATGGCCATTATTTAGTGAGGTTTTTACTGATAACAAAAAAAAAGATATAAATGCATACGTCGAGAGCACAATCCGACAAAGGCCACCTAAAATTGTTTCCTTAAGAAAAAAGGACCACCAAATATGTTATGCTAAAATTTTGCTACTTCGTGGCAAAGCAAAGCTTGAATGAAGAACAAAAAAATATTCCTTTTTCTATGTATGTCAAATGAGCTCAACCCCACTCTTATTGTTGCATATTCTCATACCTCTCTCTCTCTCTCTCTCTCTCTCTCTCTCTCTCTCATGTGCAGACCCTGTTGCACATGTACAAATGTAAAGTTAAAAGGAGTGTGCAAGGCAAATTTTGAAAAGTACAACAAAAAATAAATGCAGGATCATGTTGAATGTATTTGGACAACTCAATGATTAGTGATGTAAGTAGAGAATATAGATCACACAACCAAGTAGATATCAAAAAATTGTATTTGCGAAAATCGAACATCTAATTGTTCTAGGGTTTCATTTGGCTTCAACAAGATTCAAGATAATAATGGTGATAACAAGAAGAAGTAAAAATTATTTGGATCTATTTTGGATGGCAAAGCTATTCCCAAGAATCTAGACCTAGGTCATTTTACTTTCGGCAGGTTCTCTCCCTTTGTATTGAGAATATTCTTTTATCTACAATAGTATATTTTTGGTACATTTGTATTTAGAGGTCGGTGGAAGAGGCATAACTTTTAAGTAGGATTAAAGTTTAATAACTAAAGAATCAATTCTTTGAAAGATAAATATCAGTAACCTAATTTTTGCTAAGCTATTATTCATGTGTTCACATACATGTGCATGTATGTATATACCGGTACAATGAATACACAGTTGATAGTTTTAAAACCATAAAGTATTATGATATTTGTGCAAATCATAAAATTGACAGAAGGCATATATTTATTGTCTGTAAATGTATTTGTTTTATTGTTGGACAGACCAAAATGCCTCTCTTTGTACAAATATAAATATATTCAATAAATACTCATAAGTAATTACTCAAATATTCAACACATGCCAACGGCATTTGCTCTTGCAATGCTATCACTTGGTTTGATGCTTTGTTTCTTTTCAGGCCGCACTAATGGAACTTGATATGCCTTAAATGCTATCGCCGATCCATCAAAGCCATTTTTCCAAATATCCGACTAACACAAGATTGGCCCTATAATATATTGTTGACCTATCTGCCCACAACCTCATTTTATAGAGTGGACTTTTCATCGCTATTGTGTAGGTAGGAGCTTCACTACTCATCTTACGAATTCTTGAAATCTACCCGGACATAAAGTGATACTTCTCTTAAATTTTTCCTCCTAAACTAATCGTACTTTATGATATTCGTTTTATACATTTCTTCATGCTTCTTTTCACTCCTATTTTCTATCCTTTTTTATCTTAGCCTTATCAGTTATTATTGAGTTATTAATTATGTAAAAAAATTGACCTAATATTATTCATTGTTCGAAGATTGCAATTAACTAAAGGCCTTATTTTGCCTAATTGGCTTATAATGATCAATATTCTTTCATCCATATTTTCATAATAGTGAAAAAAATTCTGTAATACTTTCGAAATCATGATCTCTTAAGAAATTCTGCAAATTTTCCAAATCCTCTCTTGTATAGTCGTGATGCTTGGATGCATATTCGTTTCTTATGCAAAAGTTAATAGAAAAATCATAAGATCCTACCTCAATTGACATTTATAAAAGCTTAATTATTAAAACAATGGTTTTTCCTAATATGATAGAGATGTTATCCATGATGTACTCTAACTCCTCCATTGTTGAAGCATATAAGTCATATGAATTACCTGCATTTATGCATGATTGTATTTTCCCAATGCCGACATTTATCTTTAATATACAGCATGCAAACCTTAGTTCAGTTTGTTATTCTTCATCGCAAAGGTTCATTTCCATGTATTATTTTTGCAATTTTATGGAATAGTTGTTAATGTAGAATAAAGTCTCTCTTGCAGTCATTTTAAATATTGCTATAGATGTTTGAAATGCGTAAAAATGCTTCTATTCTTTTGGTTTCGAGAGTGTGTTAAATATAGATATTGTATTAAAAAAAATTGCCCGCTGTTAATTTAGGTACAGTCTCAAGGGCAATCCATTGTAATAGACCAGAATATTAAAAGTATCTCTTCTCCTTCCTCTAGACCGTGTTATGAATCAATCATGTAAGCTTGATGTAACCATGGATAAATTAGATACTTCTATTGGTCTTACACCATCCTAGTCACATAAAGAATAATATTAAAAAGGATGCTGGAAACTTTTGCATTATTTCTTTTGTAAATTTATGGTGCTTTTAATTAATCAATATGTCAATTTCATATTTTATATTTCAATAACTTATTTGTTCTTTATATCTCGCGGGAGTAGAATATCAGTGTGCAATAATATGTGAAGAATGTATCCCATCAGAAAAATAATATGCTGCTTCATTTACCGAATATAAATCTTTTAGTCAATTTCAAGAAGAACGAGTTTACCACTACTTAACAATGATTGACTACTTTCCAAATTTGATTTAGTTATATGATGCAAGTTAGACTATGTATACAATATAAACTCAAGGGTGAGGGGTTTTGAAGTTGCTAATTGTATCTTCTGTCCACCATTATGTATATTGTGAGGAAATTCTGTCTTAATTGGTTGGAAATGATGAAAAGGAAAATTAGCATTTATAGCCAATTAGATTTATCATATTCTTAGAGAAAATAGGATCCATTAGGCAAACTATATTTTATGAAGAAGACTGGACTGGAGTTTTTTTTTATTTATTAGTATTTTTATATCGAGAGGACATGTTCGAATAGAACCATAATTGTAAATATACTCTAGTTATTAATTTGAGGCTTCACTAAAAGGACATAAATCGGTGTGCATTAAATTTTATTATGTCATTTACCCATTTTTCATGTCTACATCTCCTGCTGATCATTCGTATGATTTTTTTTTTCTGATTTTGAATGACTAATTGAACTTATCATAATATACTAAAATTTCATCATGATATAAATAATTGTTCGAAGTACTTTTCTTGTCTACAAATAATTATTGAAGCATTACCGGCTGAAGCTATGGAAGGAAAATGAGAGAAACAAAGACAATTAAAAAACATATTGAAAGAACAAATAATTTTGTTCCCAATAGTCATTACCATTTGTTCTATTGTCTGAGATCATTGTATTTTTTAATTTGTTATCACTCCATGGTTATGTATTGGCTAATGGTAGTGCCACTCCAAAGCGTATAGAATCAAGAGAAATTGGGAAGTCAAATCTTAAATACGGGATACTCAGTATAGAATTGGGTCCTAAAATTGATTTCTTTCACTCCTTGATCACTTTTTCTTCATATATGAAAGTAAGAAAAGTAAAAACCCTTGCAGGAGTCAGTGTTGAAGATTTCCTCTTGTACCAGTTGTGAATACCTCCTTGTATCTCTTTTGCTAACTCCAACCAAGTGCCTTCGTGCCACGCGGACGCACCTGCAGGAAAACAAGCATTCTTGGTCAAAACAAAAGAAATGAAGAATCTAGTCAAAATCTGTGGAACTCTAACTCAATAAATCTTCAATAGTCAAATTTCACCCCTCCCCTGCAACTCTTGACCAGGAATATCATCCTAGCATCTAGTAACCCAAACAACACTTTTTGTCACAATAAAATTATTCGTGTCGTCCACCGGAATCTCGTCCCATTAAAACTCATAAGTTTGAGTCAATATGATATAATTTCTGGTTGGGTCAGATCCACAACGCAATCCAACTACGAAGCAACATATATGGAAGCTTATATGTTCCGCTCTTTTTAATTTATCCATCTTTATACGTGTTGCTCCGTGGACTCAATCTAGTTAAAACGAGTCCTTTTCCGACAAAAACTCAATCCATTATATAATTTTTTAAGAAACGATAAAAACCACCGAGGAGTCGTATTCAGATCTGCCTCTCCTATTAGCAATCCTGCAAAACCAAAGCCCCCCTTCCATGACCTCCATGGATTGATTTCTTTAATGTTTTTTTTTTTGTTCCCCTGAATAGCTTCAATCAATACTCCTCTTGAGGGAATAATCTCGAGCACCTCATGAGAACCAAGCACATCGTACCAACAGAAGCGTACGACCGCATCAGCGGCCTCGCGGACGACATCTGCGGCCGCATCGTTTCCTTCCTACCCATGAAGGAGGCCGTGGCCACCTCCGTCCTCTCCAAGCGCTGGCGCTACGCCTGGACCTTCTCCCCCGTCCTCGACCTCGACCTCTCCCTCTTCCCCAAAGCCCGCGGCCGCCGGGCCGCCTTCGCCGACTTCGTCGAGTCCGCCGTCGCCCTCTTCGCCCTCCCCCACCTCACCAAGCTCCGCCTCTCCCTCGACGACGCTTGCGGCAGCGGCGGCCCCGACCCCCGACTCGAGTCCTGGCTCGCCTTCGCCGTCGCTCGCCGAGTCCAAGACCTCGAGCTCTGCCTTCCGAGATCGCGGACGAGGCAACTCCCCAATTCCATCTTCCGCTGCGGCTCCATCACCTCCCTGAAGCTGAGGCTTCGCTGCTACGCCTTCGAGCTGCCCTCGCCTGCCGGCCTTCCGAGGCTCAGGGTGCTGCACCTGACGTCGATATCGCTGTCGAAAGGATCCTTCTTCCAAGACCTCTTCTCAAACTGCGTGCACTTGGAGGAGCTGGTCGTCGAGGAGTGCCGGACGGACGTTCTCGAGATCGACGGTGCTCGCAAGCTCACCACTCTGGTGATATCTAAATGCAGCTGGGTCGACCCGGCTCGGATTCGTGTCTCGGCGCCACGTCTGAAGGCTTTTCATTATGTTGGTGGAGCCGCCGACGAGCATTGCATGGAGAACTTGCTGCGTTTGGATGAGGTGGTTTTGGGTTTGAGAGCTCCCTCCTTGATGTGGGAAGCCGAGGAGGATTGCCAGGAGCGTTTGGTCGAGCTTTTCCAGATGGTCGGCGGCGCGAGAAGTCTGACGCTGTCGTCGTGGTGCATCAGGGTATATACATAGCATGAGCCCAAATCTAACCAAGAAAATTTGATGGTTTGTGTGAATGATTTAATTCTGTATCCTTCCACTTTTCTTGAAGCATCTCGCGCGAGCGCCCGGTCTACCGGACGGCGTGCAAGAAGGCGTGAAGCATCTGGTGTTGTTTATGGAGCGCAGAGAAGACGGTCTTGGAGCCATAGCTCCATTGCTGAGGAGCTGCCCATATCTGGAAACCCTTTCAGTGAGCGTCACGGTAGGTTTATTCTTCTTGTAAGCTCGCAAGCATGCTTTATCTTTTGAATCATCCTTTGCTTCACAAGTCGCCGACTGTTTTACATTGAAAATTTTTGGTTGGTTTCAGCCATCGCAGTCGGTGCGAAAAGGACGTGCTACTGCTAGAGAGAAGCAAAGAGAGCTAGGAATTAGGAGGATGGCGAGGCAGTTGAAGGCTGTTAGGCTGGAGAACATTGATGAGAGCAAGACTGGGCTGGAGCTGGTGAGGTTTCTGTTGAAAAACTTGCGAGCGCTTGAGAAAATGACCATCGTGCCTTCGAAGGATGGTTTGGAGCATGCAAAGTTTAGACGCAAGGTGTCAACCTTCCCAAGGGCCTCCCGGAATGTTGTTATAGAGTATCACTTCTCTGAGTGAAAATTTTGGATGGAAATTTGTTAACTCGTTCTTCAAATTGTGACTGTTGATGCAATAACTTCATGTTCCGGTTATTCTCATATGTAGCTGACTCGTGTGAATTTCTTTGCTGTGAGCATGAAAAGATTAGCCTTTTGGGCTTCTGAGGAAGAGTTCAATGTATGTCTGTTTGATGAGTTATGCTGTAGTCGTCCTTTGCTAATCCAACATCCAAATGAGTTCTGAAAACAGAGTCATTCAGACGAGGCACGACCATTTTCACCCCTTCCCTATAATGAACAGATTTCTTTATGGCGACTTTCCTCGAGTACTTGCTGTAGATGTAATGTTTTCTTGATTGTTGTGGACATTTTATCTATCTTGATCAACATCAAAGTGAAAGGAGAGCTCATATGAGATGATCGACTAAATTTTGCTAGGAATCGAAGAATTATTTGAGCAATCTGGCATGCTGTTGATTTCTCTAGCATCACTAGGTTACTTTTATAATTTCAGTTGACATCTAGGCTGAACCTTGCGAGTTGCTGAGCACTTTTGGCGCATCTGAATAGCTATTCACACCTCCTCCTAACCGAATTCTTCTTTTTTGCAATCATGTTTACTGTAAATATGTTGGCTCTGAATCTGGTAAATAAGGTATAAAAACAATAAACTTAATGTCGTCTGAACGAAATTTCAGTGTTATTTATGCTGGTGCTCGGTTCACCAGAGAGCTGTCCACCTGCAAGACCTGCCGGTGTGGCTTTAAACCTTCACAAAGCTGATCTTCAAGCTAGAGAAACATTTAAGTAGGAGGGTAATCTTTGTGAGGGTTAGGCCAAAGTTTTACAAGCAATTCTTTTTTTCTTTTCTTTCCTTTTTTTTTCTTTCTTTTTTTTTGAAAGAAGGGTCTGTAGGCAATGAACTACATAAAAGAGAAGCTGTTTGGGGTTAGCCCTTCCCCAAGCACCCCAAACAATGGTGAACACAGGATTTGAGTCCAACTGCCATCTTGATAAGCTGGAACCTTTAGTAAAAGATTACAAGGATATAATTCACCATGTATTAATCTCTTCAAAAGATTTATATGTTAGCCTGATGTCATTTAAAAACTCGGTCTCTTCTTTTCTGTTCCGGGAGACTGTCTTGGATAATTTGAAGACCCAGAAAAGTAAAGCAGTTGCTTTGATGCACCAAATTGTTGAACGGACGGACCAACGATACCTTGGAGAATGTGGAAGTGCTTCCTCTTATGAGAGAAGAGCAGCAACCATGACAGCTGAAAACATCCAATATTTTACACACTACTCCATTCACCATTCACCAGTACTCGGTCTTCAAAAAAATAGTCATACCAAAGTTCCTCCTCACATTAAAGTAGCAAGTTTTAAAACACCCTTGCCACATTCAGCTGTAACTTTCTGAGTTCTCAGAGAAAACTGAAAAAAATAAAATACAGTGGCAAAAATACCATACATTTTAATGAAGAATATTAGAATAATATCCCTTTACATTAACTTAAATCATAGCAATCATTCTTGGGGGATAAAAGGTCGCATGCCCAGGTCGTAACAGCTCCTGCATTTAGAAATTTCAGGCTGGCTAATCCTGCTTCCTTACCGTCAACGTTAATCTATTCTCATTGGGGAAATTTTGCAACCACATCCCTCAAAAACATCATATTTACATACAAAATTTCAGAAACTAACTATTTCCATGAACAATTTGACAAGCACCTTCAAAGCATCAACATGCACGAGAAACCATGTGCAAGCGAGTTTACTTGCATGGTTGAAGCTATCTTTTCAACTGGTGGATAAATTAAAACACTTTTTTCTTGGGAAAGCAAATTATAACCTTTTAAAAGCCTAGCTCTTTTTGACCATCAATTACATGAAACGGAAAGATAAATAAATAAATTGCATTTTACAAAAAAATTGTCATCATAAAATTACAAGAGCGTGGTTGTGGCGCTGTAAGGGGGAAACGTGTTGTATTAGAGTGCCGACAAAAAACACTCCTGATTATCATACTCAAATTAGATGGTTAATTGCCATCCATGACGCACAACGGAACAGAGAGCTTAGGGCATAGATGGCCACCTACTCTACATTGCACCGGTTTACACCGCTGCCTCATTTAACAAATCTATCCAAATGCAAGGGAGTGGATGAAGAACAAAATTTTTATATATTCTTACACACTTGAAGCTGTACATATTGAAGGGACTAGCCCTCTTCTCAACCAATCCCCAAGCTTGGTGCAAAAAGCCAGCATACAGAAATACCAGTAGTCTAGTACTTGATGACATGGTGTCGTAGCCAAAGGTCATACATTACCATGTGGAATGCATCATAAGGAACTGGAGGTGAATGCCACTCAAAGTGTTTTTGAACCTGAAAACATATTAGCCATAAATTCAGGAAACAAATGGAATATATCTAGCATTTGTATATGCTGTTGATATCACAGTACGGTTAAAGTTTTCAATTTTGTTGTGAGAACTGAGAGTTCCATATTATCGGTTGCCAACAATCTTGTACTTTTTAATGGCTTATACTGGTGATGTAGTATTCAATTCAAGTTACTTGAAACACGTTAGATATTTCTAGATGTTATGTGTAACGTAGGAAGAAATCTACATTGTTTCCCAAGCATATTTCCAACAAGTTAAACAATGAATAACTATGCCCATTTGTACAACAAATTTTATTTGAAAGAATTCAAGTTGGAAGTTTTCCAATAATGAGTATCTGCTATTAGTGTCATGCCAAAACTTAACATAGATGATTAAACTTAACATAGATGATTGTCTGGGGTCTGTGCCCCTATCACCCCTATCTCAGAGTATTCTCAACAATCCAGGTGAGGATCTCCTCATAGACTTCTGTATATTAGTGTCCACATAGATCCTTGGTTTTTGTTCTGAAGTTCCAAACAAACTTCAAACCAAGAGTATGACTATTAGGAATATTTGTCATCATAGCTTTCCATTCATTAATTATAAACAATATTTATTTGTTTAAAACATGTTTATAGCCATTGTTATCTAGAAAAACAGAAAAGGTAGCATGTCTTAATATTCTATGTCTAAATACTTTTACAGACTGACACATCATCCTATGCCAGCACACATCATGAGTCAACACCTTATAACATAATACAAATACAGTGAGCCCTTGACTCGTGCAGGTACGGGATGAAATGTGCCAGTCCTTGCCACAGGATATGAGTTAGTATTTGCTACAGATGGCTTAGAATACCAAAGGGAATAAGAAACTCCCCTTCGGTACTTCTAATCGACAATATATTATATTAAAACACCATATCAAGTAGAATATGAGTCAGTATTTGATATACACATATTTAGCCTACTACAGAACCAATAACAGACTGAGGCATGATAATACAGTGAAAAATGGAGATTTGCAATGTAAGAGCTATAAATGAAGTTAATTACTAAGTCAAACAAGTAACAAATCTTGACTACCACAAATTATGCATAGCACATAGTAACTTACCTCAACTAAAGACTTATGTAATGCAATAAATTCTTCATGAGATATGGTCTTGAGAATAGACTTCAACTGGTAGACATCACTCTCCTTGAGAATGAGAGAAAACTTATGCCAGTCAAGGATGTCATTGAACGGCAAGTCATAGTAATTAGACAAAATTACTGAAAAGAAAGAAAATACGAGCCCTTGTCAGCAAAATGCAACTGGATGTAGGAAAATTATGAGCTGCAGTATAATTTAAAAACATATTACTTCAAGAGAGCTAGTAATATTGCCATGATAAAACTTTCCTGTGAGTATATATGTAAATAACTACTGAGAAGGACATTTAAAGGTGGGGCTCTGACCAGGAATACATCCATAGTGAATGGAGTCAGCTATGCGAGCACTATTAACTTGGGAGCCACCTGGACATATGCAGAACTTAGTCCTGTAAAACTGCTTTTGATATACCAACTCTCCAATAGCTCTGCTTATGCGATTATTGCTGATAGCAAGCTCTGTGTCATTCTCCCATACACGTGCTAAAATAACTCTTATCTTAGAATTCCGATGGCCAGCCCAAAATCCAAGTATTGTCCTGATGACCACTTAAAACAAGTCATTAGAGATAAAATTGTGCAAAGACATGGTGAAATTGCACATACATTCTCAGAATGCACATAACAGAAGAACTGAAAGACACGAAAAGGTCTTATTTCAACGACATTTACATCATGGAAGCTGTACAATCAGAAAAGGCACTTAAAAAAAAAAAACACTTCAGCTTACAACAGAAAACAATATACATAACTAAATAAATCTGTAAGCATACTGTCAGAAATTATGAGTACATTCTCAGAGTCACATAAATGATGAACTTAGAGGCACAAGACAATAGACCACCCTAATCATATTTACATAATGGACACTATAAATGCAGAGATATTTTATTTTCAAAAAATGACTTCAGATTGCTAGACAAAAAGCAATTCATTCATTAAGTTAATCTACTATTCACCAGAATGCAGTCAGATTTTTTTTTCAGCTTATGGAAATTAAACTAGCACCGAGCTATGAATGTAAAAGTTATAGTATAGAGTCTGTTTCAGTTGAGCTCACCAGCTTCTACTTCTGAATTATCTGGAGACAAAATACATGCAATCCTTAAGGAGAAATATATTCTCATTGCTGAGTGATACTAATATCCATTTAGCACCATTTTCCTTCTTTTTTTTTAATTATTTTTTCAATATGAAGTTCCTCCAACCGTCAATCCTCAATGCATCATAGAGCTGACGAATAAAATGACATAGCTTGTGGGGTTGGCATCAACATATAAAGAGTGACAAGCAATTGGTGGATTTTATATAAAAATTGTCAAATCAAATATAGAAAATCTTTTATGACCTGCTCGCATGATTTAGATAAGATATTATCCTACTAAGGATTAATTAACATTTACAGATAAGAAATTATAAAGAGCCCCATCACCGGTACAGCACAATGACTATTGAATATGGAAGTTTTCAAGTAAATCTTTCTATGCCAGAGCAAAAAGGAAAACAATCAAGTCCTATTTAACCTGTTCTCAATATCATTTCCTCCTGCTGGAAGAGCAAATGGCTGCAGTACTTGAGGAAGAGCAACATCTTTGTGTGGGATATATCCAACATCATAGCTTGGCGAACAGACGACTCGGATGGAATTCTTTATAAGAAATGGAAGCCCTTCAAATGCCCTCACACCAACATCATGGCAAGTAACAAGAAAGTGATCTGCACCTAATGTCCTGTTCCAATAAGGGTATTTGCTTATCAAGCCTTCAACATAATTCTGAACTATCATTGTCATATTCTCGTACGATGTGCCCTGTATGATTGGAAGTCCATTACATACAAAAAGATGTCAACAAATCAATCAAATGGTAACTTAAAGAGCTTTCTCGTTTAGACATTACAAAACATCAGTTTTTACCATCATCCTTAAAATAGACATGATATTCCTAATTATTTTCATAACGTAAATTAAAAATTCATTTTACAGGATGCATTTTATATGCATAAATAATCTATATGCTGCATAAACAGATCTATATGGACAAGAAAACAAGTGTCAGTTGACACCTGGCTATTATGATGAATGCCAGCATGTGGTGGACATTTTCATGATAATAAAATGCCTGTTGAGACAGAAGGCAGGTGTACTATATGACTGATTCGCTAAACAGGAAATGGAAAAGAAAACGTTGCATGTTATCAACAAAGAACCCAGCAAATATGTCACATCACAAAATGTTGGCATTGCAAATACATTATTACTTAATCATAACTAAGAGAAAAAACAGTATGTTTGTTACACAATATATTGAGAAAGCAAACGGCTAATGCCAAAAGTGAAATGATAATAAAAAAGAATGTACTTATGGAAAAAACATAGCTAATAGTTAAATACAATTTACCATAGTCGACTTTAACAAAAACAATGTAAAAGCATCCAATAAGTCACGTGAACTTTTATTGTGATTTTAGTAGTTAAAAGAGAACTGATATATAAAATATAAGAAATAATTGCTCATAAAATACACAGGCACGTGAAAGAAACTATGATTTCTGGCTTTCTGGAAATCCTTCTGCTCACTTGCTTGGGGCTTTCTTTTTTAGATGAATGTCAACGGGGAAGTTGCTCTCATCGATTAGAGAGGCTAAAAAATTGATAGGTAGGTAGTTAAAGAATCATTAAAGAAGGAAAGTTTGAATTTCAGAGATGCATTACAAGTTTTTCTAGGAATATTGCTTATAACCTCCCAAAATTTATATTCCATATATAAGCTTTTTTAGTTTTTTGATAATTACATAATCATCAATAACAAATCAAATCTGCCTAGGTAATGAAAGAAAAAGGAAGAGAAGAAAAGGTGAACTTACCATTTCTGATCATGCTCACACCCTTAGAGTACATCAAACCATCAAAAAGATAAAAGACCGAAGTGGAAATACAGGCCCATAAATGATATTCTATAACTTCATATTATTCCCTCTTTTTTTTTTTTTTTTGTGTGTGTGTGTGTGTGTGTTTTGT
>JAOXJJ010000481.1:5025306-5076738 GCA_025769935.1 Phoenix roebelenii
ATTGTTAAAGAAAACTTTTTTCTACTTCTCTAACTAAGATCAAAGGAAAGCGAAGATGAGGAAAGGTGAAACTACTTTTTTAATAAAAAATCTACTTCCAAAAGTTCTAAAATCTCTACTGCTAACAGCAATTTCACATAGGACATAAGATTCTAATTAATTACTTTCATGTGAAGTCCGAGTCCACCCCTATTGTTAAAGAAAACTTTTTTCTACTTCTCTAACTAAGATCAAAGGAAAGCGAAGATGAGGAAAGGTGAAACTACTTCTAGTTGAGGGCTTTGAATAAAGTTGGGATCCCTGTACCAAAAAAAAAAAAAAAAAAGTTGGGATCCGGCCAAAGATATCACCCATAGGGAACTAGATAGCCAAAGCCAATCCTAGTGTCTCAATCTTACAGGTTGTAACATTAAATGATCCCCCTCTCTCCCTCTCCCTCTCCGTGCAATAAATTTTCTCACCCGTAGCTCAACCCCACCGTCTCAACCCCTCAACCTTCCCCTTCTCAACCGTTTCTGCGTCCATATTTATTTATGCTTAAACCAAAAGAGATTACGCCCGATTTCTCATCTCTACCATGCATAATTCCAGTGTCCATATCGTAGACGATGATGGCCATGCTGCTCTTTGCGCGAATGGGCACTGGGTGAGATCTTCTCATCTAAACTCTGCTGAGTTAACTCAGTGAGATGAGATAGAAATAACTGGAAGTATATATGCAGGCTGTGTTTTAAGTTATTTTAGCTGTAAACCCTATTCAACCTAACTTGAGATACGTGTCTGACTGTCTGTGGGCTTAAATGCAGCTAATACGTTCTTTTGAGATGCTTTGTGTGCATCTTGAAGTAATTTTAGGAACTCATTGAATGGAACCTTATATATATATATATATATATATATATATATGGGTCAGGGAAGCTTAGCTTATCCCCAAAGTTAAACATGTTTTAAATTGAAATATATAGAAATCCTAAATTTCGGATATAATGTTAACAAATGATAAGAATATCGATGACTTATATTATATTTTAAAAACAAATTGAAGCCATGAGTTTCTTTTTTTTTTAATCAAAATCTTAATTACTTTTTAAATAAGAATTTATTGTAATCCTAATGGCACAGCCATTTCCTTGACTCTCTTAAATTACAGGTCTGGTCATCTTCAAATTTATTGCTCCAAATTCAGTATATTTGTTGATAAATATCAAAATTTGTCTCCCAACCTTCAATTGTTGCTTCCTACAATAGTAAAACCAACATATATAGAACTTACTTGAAGAGGCCATTTTGGTCATGGCGAACTTGTGAATCCACTAAAAATTCTATTATAGATTGTGTCAGGATCTAGCAACTCCATGTCTATCCAGTGATGATTTTGAGTGACCATTCTGATCTCAAAGTGGGTTCGATAGGGAGGGTACTGATATAATCCTCAAAATCTCTCCCAAAAGGTTTAAAATTAGAATGTAGTCTAGTTCACAAAGTGAGCATATTTTCATAGTGAAATTTCTTTCTTTTTCTTTTTTTTTTTGGTATATCGGCGGCTCAAACTACTCGCCCGTGAGCATTGCCATTTGAGTCAAAAGCTAAAATACTGCGCAGAGATGGAGTAAAATTTCTGATAACACTGACCTGCACCGCTGCACAGCCTCCTACCTCTCGCTGTTGCGCGATACGAAACGAGATTACTTCCGGCTTCTCGTTCTCGTTCTACTAACACTTACATTACGTTAACGTCAATATCCGACGGGATGTAACGAGTCAAGCCGTCCGTTTAGCCGCAGTAATGACACGCATGCCTCCCTCAATCCCACACGCTCGAGACGGAAGCCTTCCCTTTTTGCTTTCTTCGAAAAAAAACCTTGAATCGGTCCTCCAGTATTATTATAACTAACATCCTAACCCGGCCAGCTCCCTCATCACCCCCTCCACAAGAAGATGAGCTCAGTAGTAGGCCCTGACAGGAACCATGAAGAGGGCATGAACAAGAAGGATGGAGAAGGGAACAAGGTCCAACAGGTCCCCTTCTTGAAGCTCTTCGCCTTCGCCGACGCATGGGACTACTTCCTTATGGCCTTGGGCTCCATAGGCGCCTGCGTTCACGGGGCATCCGTCCCCGTCTTCTTCATATTCTTCGGCAAGCTCATAAACATCATCGGCATCGCCTACCTCTTCCCTACGTCGGTAACGCATAGAGTTGCCAAGGTAAATAACGACGCAGCAACACTTGCAGTACGTAGTATTCATATTAATATATCCAGCTCTAAGATCTTGTATTATTTTTGCAGTACTCCTTGGATTTCGTTTATTTGGGGATTGTTATATTGTTCTCCTCATGGACTGGTACGTACGTGTTTTTTTTTTTTTTTCTCTCTCTCTGAATCGTTTCTTGTGATGGTTTTGAGGGTCGAGAACTCTGAGAACTCGAAAGCTCCCTGAATGTTTTTGTCAGAGGTGGCTTGTTGGATGCACACGGGGGAGAGGCAAGCGGCAAAAATGAGGCTAGCCTACCTTCGCTCCATGTTAGATCAGGATATAGGAGTCTTCGACACGGAGGCTTCGACAGGAGAGGTGATCGCTGCTATTACTAGCGATATCATTGTAGTCCAGGATGCCATATCTGAGAAGGTATGTGAAACTCTGGCAAGAATTTCTCATTGTTTTGATGCTAGATATTTAAAAACGAAAAGTTAAAACAGATTTTGTAGTTTATTTATTTTGTTTTCAAAGTTTAGATCTTGGTAATAATGGGAGTAGGTGAAAATGATATTATTCCTTCCTGAAGGTGCCTTTACTTCCTGCCTTTATTTGGTTCTGTGGGTGATGTGCTTTCTACCTACTGTTCTTCATGAGCAAATGATGTTGGGATCGGATGTCTCCTCTTTTAAGGTCTCTTTTCCATGCCATGTATTGTTTTGGTAATTGAGCAATAAGTAGAGTTGTTGCAAGCATTAATTGTCGACGGTAAAATAGGTGGGAATACTGTGGTTACCCCGCCATTTCTACTCCCTTTTAAGTTCCTGATACGTATAAATTTTGGGAAACTTGAACTGGATTTCTAAGTTTAGCGTACAACACATGGATTTTTAGGATTGTAGTACAACGCATGCGATGCGTGTGGCAGGGAATTTGGTATCACTTTTCTATACCTGAGTAAGAGATGAGCATGAAAAATATTTTAAAAGAAAAATGTTGAAGTTGGGAAGGTTTTAGATCTTGAAGGTTAAATTTAGATCTTGTTTTTTATTTTTTTATTTTTTTAGATATATCAAATTGTATGAGTCATCCATTTCAGAAAAAAAAAGAAATAATAATAATCAAAGGCAACCTCTGTTCCTATTATATAATGTAGAAAATAGAAACAATATGAAAATATCTGAAATTATATTCTAAAAATTTTGATATTTGGCATTACCAATCTCCACCCCTCAAACAAAAATTATGCTCATAAATGACCTGCCATCGTAGCATGCAGCCTTTCATCCCTAATATTTGAGTTCTTGGTTTTTGTCAACTCGCATTTTGTTAGATGTTTTTATTCTTTGCAGAATTCTTTATCGAATGATGTATTTTGCATAAAGATATCAGAAATAGACTGATATTGGGGAAGCGGAATAGTGATGAATTCCCGATCTAAGATTTGTTATTTTTCAGCATAGTTTCAATTTGCTTCATCGAAACTCTAATTTTAGAATATATATAAGATTTTGGCTTAACAAACGAAAATTATAAAATAATTACAGAAAATGCTAAAGTAACAATGGAATCTCAAACAGCAAAAAGGATTACAGAGCTGATGACCTATTGTTGTGAACTTGTATTGTGTCATCTACTGGCTGCTAATGATATATCTAAGAAGCCAATTACAGAGGAGCCATGCACAGCTAGTTTATTTATGTGAGATTCCTATATTATTGTAGTGTATTTCTTCGAATAAGTATATAGGTCATAGAGTACTAATTCATGTTTCTAATTATGTACTTGGATGGGTTTGGGGGTTGTATTTTCGGTGCGAAAGAATGATGGATCTTCTTTCATGACTTCGACCATTACGATCGTGCACAGATCTCCAAACACTTCGAACTTGCTCACTTGTCCAGGTACACATCTCTCGAAGCGACTATTATGCGATCCAATGATGGATGTGAGTGAAGAAAAATAAATTATGCTTCGAAAGGTGCACCGCTAGCCCTAGAGTGAATGCCAAACCGAGTTTTATGGACCATAAACAGGTGAGACGGTTAAAACTAGATTAGATAGTTGGTGAGCTTGAATAGTTTAAATATAAGGAGGATAATATGGCAAGTGACTATTGGACAATGGACCAGTTTGCTGGATCTGGCCCATCTAATAATTTGTTCGAGGACCATCAAGGTACACATCATGGTGTGTTTTTTTTTCCTCCTAGTGTAGCTCAATTCATCAAAACTTTCTTCCAATGAAGCCCATCTCCATCATCCAAATTCCAATCCTTCACTCTTGGAGGGATCTGACGTTAAATCTTGATCATCATGTGCCGAAGAGAAGGTTCATTTACGAGTAGGGTTCCACCGCGAGGACATTCGCTGTAGCATCAGATCATGATCGTACGGTGTTGGTGAGAGAGGGAGGCCGGAAGCTTCATTGCGCCAGGCCCTTTGTACCCTACTTTAATTTGTTTCACGGAAAAAGCTTTGGCCTCGGCCTCCGGCCTCCGGCTGGCGTCATCAATGAGCGTTGTTTTATCCCCAGAATGGCCCTAACGTTGGCGGTTGGGGATTCAACCCCCTTCTAGCCTCTTTTTTTTATCCTTTTATCAGCTGTCACGGTCGAGATGCACGTTGTTTTCATTTATGAGGCGAAAATTTTAGATGTTGCCGACATTTGAAAGGTTGTTCTTCTGCTTGGAGCTATACACAATTGAAATTGAACCATGAGTTATTACACTAGGGTGAATTTTTGTGTCATTTCTTGGCTGCCGTTATAAGTATAATTTTGTGATTTTTAATCATAAAGTGCTTACTTTGGATCGTATTAGCGCCCTATAAATTTGTTGATGTTTTTTTTTTGTTTTTTTTTCCTTTGATTAAAATGACAGTGGCATCCATTTGATTTGTGTATTAGACATTTAGATTAGATGGTAAGAAATAAAATATTGGATAGAGCCTCTAAATGGAAAGATTTGCTAAAAAAAAAATTAACTAGTTTTTATTCAAAATCAACCAATTGATGCTGCAAGTTAGGCAAACGATGATGAGTTACTTGTAAAAGAGAGAGAAAGTTGCGAGAGCAAATTCAATGCATTGTCTAGCTTATCACTTTGTTTCATTTGGTTCTACTTTTACAATTATTTGGTGGATTATATTCATTCTGGTTTAGTATAGAAAACTCTCATAAGAAAGGCAACAAAATCACATGAAAGTTTTAAAATGACAAAGCATTAGAAAAAATAAAAAGTTGAGAGAAGTATTAGTTTGTTTTTACAGAATATAAATCAAAATTTATTCTTGTACCAGCTCATTACTTGTTAGGAAATGCGAAGAATTTATATCAAGTTATGTTTTCCTCTAAAAAAAATGACCTACATTGGGATATGATAAAATTGAGGTCAAATTGAGATCTACAATAAATCACAATCTTGTGCCACCTACTTTTTTTATGGTTTTTATTTTTTTCTTTTTTATTGAGGGGAAGGGTGGGGGATGAGGGTAGAAAGATATCTTCATAATATTTAATTTCTACTGGTTACTCCAATTGAGGTAAACCAACTAAATAAGAAACCAGGCCATCTACAATATCCTCTCTTTCCTATCAACTATAAAAGTTGGATGATCCAGTGAATTTTGTTGATGTATTCATGAGCTTTTGTTTTTGTATATATCTTAATATCCTATGTTTTTGTTGATCCAATATGTTTACCCATTTTCAATGCATATGCTTAACTACTACTAGATGAGTTAGTAGGTTGCAGAAAGCTACATGCCCTAGCTTAAATCCACGTGCAAATAATTATATTATACTAAAATATTACAACTTTCATGTAATTAGATGTTCAACAAACTTGCAAGATAGAAAATGTTTGCCATCTTTTGTGTGAGAGGATGGTAGCTTGAAGGCTCGTAAATAATTTAAGTTATGCTTGTTTGTTATGGATTTAGAGGTTAGTTTTATTAAAAAAAAAATTTATCGAGTAGCTAGTAGATGAAGGAAAATACTTCATCGTACGATGCCATTTTCTAGCCAGCACCAGCACATGGTGATTAATGAACCAATTTGTAGGGTCTACTACCCACATGATCCCTATGTAAGGTATTAATCATCAATTGCCATGACAGATTGGTATACTAATATGTTTACCCATTTTCAATGCATATTCTTAACTACTACTAGATGAGTTAGTAGGTAGGAGAAAGCTACATGCCCTAGCTTAAATCCACGTGCAAATAATTATATTATGCTACAAGATTACAACTTTCATATAATTAGATGTTCGACAAATTTGCAAGATAGAAAATGTTTGCCATCTTTTGTGTGAGAGGATGGCAATTCGAAAGCTCGTAAATAATTTAAGTTATGCTTGTTTGTTATGGATTTAGAGGTTATTTTTATTAAGAAAAAATTATCGAGTAGCTAGTAGATGAAGAAAAATACTTCATCATACAATGCCATTTTCTAGCTAGCACCAGCACATAGTGATTAATGAACCAATTTGTAGGGTCTACTACCCACATGATCCCTATGTAAGTTATTAATCATCAATTGCCATGTCGGATTGGTATACTATGTGGGGATCGGATTGATGCCTGGTAACAAGAATATTAAAGAAATTATTTAGACTTCTCTAGTCAAACCAAAATTATTGGCTAGTGCTTGAGTTCCTAGCTTCATATGAAGTCGGGTGAGTATTTGCAATATAATTGTATTTAAGTCCTAATTGAACTTTATATTATTTCGAGGCCCTAACTCAAAAGTTTCGGCCATAAGAAATGGCTTCATTAGGTAAAAAATTAAGTTGAAAAATACTATACTTATATCCCTCATTAAACGTTGAGTTACTTGCAAGTCCCAAAATTTTAACATTCACATAGAATCAGCTGGATTCGAATTTTACAAAAATTAAATCATTTGCATGAGAAGAGAAATATAACCATGTTTTTGTTAAATTTTAAATTACTTACCACAAGTCAAAAAATTCATATAAATTCGACAGCATTCGCCATCTTTATTGTACGGCTTTTCTCATATGAAGACTTTATATGGTCGATCTCAAATTATTTAGCTTTATATAACAAACCATTTACGCTTATACTCAAGAAAACCTCCGGATTTTCTTATTTTTTCGACTTCATACCCTTGTTCCTTCGCGAATCCATGGCGACCGCCGCTCTTCCCCAACACGGAGTTCCCTGGCGAGCGATGAGGCGGTGATCCTCCTCCGTCCTCGTCCCCTAGCGCCATGGCTAAGACTAAGGCTAGGGTTAGAGTTTCGGAGGGGAAGGGGATGATCGCAGAATGGCTAGGTTAGGCTTTCTCTATCGATTAGACTGGCGAAGAATTTGCATAGAGTTTTCAGTTCGATTGCTTTAAATTCTTCGATTGTTGATGGATTTCAACGAACATCTTGGACGCAAGTTCTTTGGTGTAACCAATCAAAACTCACAATTGGCTAATCATTGAACTAAAGCGCAAACTTTGTCTTAGGTTGGCAATTTCTTGCACTACATCAGCCGATTCGTCGCCGGCTTCGCCGTCGGATTCGCCCACATCTGGCAGATCGGCCTCGTCACCCTCTCCATCGTCCCGCTTATCGCCATTGCCGGCGGCATCTACGCCTACATCGCCACCGGCCTCATCGCCCGAGTCCGGAAATCCTACGTCAAGGCCGGAGAGATAGCCGAAGAGGTCCAGCTCCAATTCTCCACATCTTAATCCTTTTCTTTTCCTGATATACATTCGTATAAGTTGTCTAAACTGGGTGAATAATTTGTATTAATTTTGGTCTCTGATGTTTATGTGTGTAGGTGATAGGCAACGTTCGGACCGTGCAAGCGTTTGTAGGGGAGGACAAGGCGGTGAGGGCTTATAGGAATGCCCTACTGAAGACTTACAATTATGGGAAGAAGGGCGGGCTGGCCAAGGGACTTGGTCTTGGGTCCATGCACTGTGTTCTCTTCTGCTCATGGGCTCTGCTTGTGTGGTTCGCTAGCATTGTTGTCCATAAGAATATATCGAATGGAGGAGAGTCGTTTACAACAATGCTCAATGTTGTCATCTCTGGACTGTAAGTTTCACCAACCTATTGTTTGATGGTTATGTTCTGTTTCCAGGATGTAATTCAACCCTGAAACATGGAACAAGAAGACTAACCTTTAATGGTAAAAAAAGAAAAAAAAAATGTGGTTTATGAACCCATTAAAATTTTCAATTTGAATTTTTGTGATGGTTCTACACATTAGATTTGGTATTGCGTTCCAATTCATTCCCATTCAATTGATTAATCATGTCCTGTAGGGCAGGCAGTTATTATATCTAGTCTCCAGTAATCGCTTTATAGAATAATGGCATTTCTGGTAGGTATGCCTCATGCAGTTTTGGTACAATGATCTGTTTCAAAGTGGTAACTTGTTCATGGAACATCAACATACAATGTAACTTTTGTAGGAAAATATATCTGTTGAATATCCTTTACACTACTATTTAATGCTTCGAAATGGTTCTGCAAGTTCATCTGTTTTTTCTTTGGATCATTGCTTTTATTTGTTAAAAAATCGTACAGAGATTATTTTTGAACCCATTGACATATCATTGCAACGGAATTTCCAGAAACTGAGAGAACATGAAAGCAAACATATTATCTTGTTTCTAATTTCTCAAACTGATATCATAAGGCAGTGGCCTTAATATCAAAAGTCAACAAGGTTATTCCAAACATAATGCTATTTGGAATGCTCTTCAGGTCATTAGGCCAGGCAGCGCCAAACATTTCCACATTCCTCAGAGCAAGAACTGCCGCATACCCAATCTTCAAGATGATAGAGAGGAACACTATTAACAAAACCAGTGCAAGGACAGGCCGGACGCTACCTAGTGTTGAGGGGCACATCCAGTTCTGCAATGTGTGCTTTAGCTACCCATCACGTCCTGATGTCTTCATCTTCAGTGGTTTAAATCTAGACATACCATCTGGGAAAATTGTTGCCCTTGTTGGTGGAAGTGGGTCAGGAAAGAGCACGGTGATCTCGCTCATTGAGCGGTTCTATGAGCCCCTCATTGGGGCAATACTACTGGATGGCCATAACATTAAGGAACTGGAGCTCAAATGGTTGAGGCAGCAGATTGGGCTGGTCAATCAGGAGCCTGCCCTTTTTGCCACAAGCATCCGGGAGAATATCCTCTATGGGAAAGATGATGCGACGTTGGATGAGATAACACGTGCTGCTAAGCTTTCAGAGGCCATCACTTTTATAAACCACCTTCCTGATCGATATGAGACACAGGTCATTGTTCTCTGTCTTATTCTTACAATTGTCATGCTAGTAAGTGGTAACAGCTTGTCATTCTTCTTATAAGCTTAAAACATAGATGAACCAATATTGCAGGTTGGTGAGCGTGGTGTTCAATTATCAGGTGGGCAAAAGCAGCGTATTGCAATATCAAGAGCAATACTTAAGAACCCTTCTATCCTCCTTCTTGATGAAGCTACGAGTGCACTTGATGCTGAGTCCGAGAAGAGTGTTCAAGAGGCACTCGATAGGGTCATGGTGGGTCGCACTACAGTTGTGGTTGCGCATAGGCTGTCCACAATCAGGAATGCAGATGTCATTGCAGTTGTCCAAGATGGGAAGGTTGTGGAGACTGGAACTCATGAGCAGCTCATGTCAGATCCTTGCAGTAACTATGCCTCGCTAGTTCAGCTGCAAGAAGCCTCTTATCAACAACGCTCATCATACTCAGAGAGCAGTGGTACAGCACGACCTCTAAGGTAATTCTACTTCTTAGTATTGGCCTACATTGCACACATGTTGGAATGCTGGCTTACTCACGTCCTTTGTTTTAGCATCAAATATTCTCGAGAACTGTCTGGTAGAAACACAAGCTTGGGAGCGAGCTTCCGCTCTGAAAAAGATTCTGTTAGCCTCTATGCTCCTGAATCAAATGATTCACCAAAAGTGAGGCATGTGTCCGTTAAAAGATTATACTCCATGGTGCGGCCTGACTGGATCTTCGGTGTTTTTGGCACTATAGGTGCCCTTGTGGCTGGTTCCCAAATGCCACTATTTGCTCTTGGAGTAACACAAGCTCTCGTTTCCTACTATATGGGTTGGGAGACAACACAGAGGGAAGTAAAAAAGATTGCAATCCTATTCTGTGGTGGTGCTGTTCTCACTGTCATATTCCATGTCATTGAGCACCTCAACTTTGGTATTATGGGTGAAAGACTGACACTTAGAGTGAGAGAGGAGATGTTTGGAGGTAAATTGCTTGACTAGATTTCCTTTGTTTAGTATACCGTTGATATTGCTTTTCTGAATTATGCTTCCATGAAAATCCCTATCTAACCCATGCCTCTATAAACTGATATAACCAATGTATAAATCGTTCAACTTTGATGCCATGTTAACTATTACCCTACTATCCTATTTGGAGAATTAGGAGCCCTTTGTATGATTAACGAGAAAAAGAAGGGGAAAACTATCTGTATATTTGCAGAAAAATTATAGCTTGTATATTTCCTCAAAAGAAATATTTAGCTCATATGCTATGCTTGACATGATGTATTTGTCCTTTGTAAGAACATCTTCAACATGTTTTGGGTAATTATCTGATGTTTTTTTTCAATACTTGTTCAATCCTAGCCATTTTAAGAAACGAGATTGGATGGTTTGATGACACCAATAATACTAGTGCAATGTTGTCATCTCGCCTGGAAACTGATGCCACTCTACTACGGACAATAGTTGTTGATCGCTCAACGATCCTCCTGCAGAATATTGGAATGATTGTAACCTCACTCATCATTGCTTTCATCCTGAATTGGCGTTTAACTCTTGTTGTCTTAGCCACATACCCATTGATGGTCAGTGGGCATATCAGTGAGGTTTGCTTCTCCCCATCGGCCATGATTGTCAAAGTGTTCTTAAACCCATGAATCACCCATTCTTGCTTTCTTATATGTTCAACTACTGCAGAAATTATTCATGCAAGGTTATGGGGGCAACTTGAATAAGGCGTACCTAAAGGCGAACATGCTTGCTGCTGAGGCTGTAAGTAACATCCGCACGGTTGCTGCCTTCTGCTCAGAAGAGAAGGTTATTGATCTCTATGCCAATGAGCTCAAGGAACCCTCCAGGCGATCTTTTCGGCGTGGCCAGAGTGCAGGAGTTTTTTATGGTGTCTCTCAGTTCTTTCTCTTTGCTTCATACGCTCTGGCCTTGTGGTACGCGATTCACAAAGCTTGTGCAATTTCTTTATCCTTCACTAGAGTGATTCTTGTGCTTGGCTCACAATTTGTGGGAAAATCTTGATGAATAACAATGATTCTAATTGACTTTATTACCTACTAGATCAGACTAATCAAATTCCCTAGGGTTTCCAGGTTATTCACTCTTTTCCTAGGAATCCAACTGACATGAGGTTATACAAGAGTGTTGATTTGTTGAACTTGTTCAAAAGTCGGTGTCAACAAATTTGCCTATAATTTGTATCTTGAAATTATAACTACAAAGAAGTAGCATTTTCCCAGCATTTTGGGGTCTGCTATCTGAATTCTAATATGGCTTTTTGCAAAATTAGACAGCGGGATTGATAAATGGGCTTATCAATTAGCTATTTTGGTATACAGCCTACCAATGTGGGATCAGCTACCATTGGAGTGTCGAAATTAGAAATAGGGATAGAGCATTTACAGATGAGGTTTAGTTCATGGTTTACTGGATCCAGACTCAGCCCAACTGCGCATTGAGTATAGATTCCAGCCTAAATCCCTTGTATTTAAAGTGAATTGAACTGATCTGGATGCAAATTTTAAAAGATATGTCATTGGGTCAAATTGCTAGGTTGGATTAGGTCAGTATTTGTTGTGCTAGTTCCTGCTGCAGTTTTGGTTAGGGTAAATCTTCCCCTGCCTGCTTTATCATCCAGATACTTTTATATGGATAGTTGCTAAGAAATGGTCTGTGTTTTTGCAGGTATGGGACAGTTCTCATGGGCAAAGAGCTTGCCAGCTTTAAGTCGGTCATGAAATCATTCATGGTTCTGATAGTTACGGCATTAGCCATGGGAGAGACACTAGCGCTAGCCCCAGATATTATTAAAGGAAATCAAATGGTGGGATCAGTGTTTGAGGTGATCGACAGGAAGACTGAGGTCTTAGGTGATGTTGGGGAGGATGTGGGAAGGGTTGAGGGAGCGATCGAGATGAAGGGAGTGAAGTTTTGCTATCCTTCTAGGCCTGAAGTTATCATTTTCAAGGACTTTGATCTTAAAGTGAAGGCCGGGAAGAGCATGGCATTGGTGGGGACAAGTGGTTCAGGCAAGAGCTCTGTATTAGCGCTGATACTAAGGTTTTATGACCCAACCGCAGGAAAAGTGCTGATTGACGGTCTGCCCTCTAGACTTTCTTTTTTCTTGTACTGATGCATACACTCCACATGTTTGGTTCAATTTCTACTTACGTATTTAATTCTTACAGGTAAAGATATTAAAAAACTTAGGCTGAAATCCCTCCGGATGCACATAGGCCTTGTTCAACAAGAGCCGGCACTCTTTGCCACGAGTATTTATGATAACATCCTCTATGGTAAGGATGGTGCCACAGAGGCAGAGGTTATTGAGGCTGCCAAGCTCGCTAATGCCCACTCCTTCATCAGTGCCCTCCCAGAAGGCTACTCGACAAAAGTTGGGGAGAGAGGAGTCCAACTATCAGGTGGGCAGAAGCAGCGAGTCGCTATTGCCCGAGCCATTATCAAGAATCCTGCCATCCTGCTGCTTGATGAGGCCACAAGTGCACTTGATGTTGAGTCAGAGCGTGTGGTCCAGCAGGCACTTGATAGGGTCATGAAGAATCGCACCACAGTAATGGTAGCACACAGGCTATCTACTATCCAGAATGCTGATGTTATTTCGGTGTTGCAGAATGGGAGGATCATAGAACAAGGGGACCATTCAACCCTGGTGGAGAATAAGAATGGGGCCTATTTCAAATTGATCAGCTTGCAGCAGCGGCAGCAGCAGCAAAAATAACCTACTCTCGCAGTCTATTCCGCCGTGTTTGCCACAATCATACCATAACTCTCTGAAGCATGACTGGCACACACCATGTGAGATCAGGTCTCAAGTCATCTGCATTAACTGCTGATAGTTGGTGACCGTGGCTTACACAACTGAACTGACCTCATTCATATACATTTGAGTTGTGTTTCATAGTATTAAATCCTTTACTCCTCTTCTTTTCTTGCTCCATCCAATCTGTGAAAATATTATTGGTGTTAATAATAATATTTATACCGGATAATTCTTTTGCAGTTCGAACTTGCACCGTGAATGGGGTTTTGATTAGTCTCCCTCCCCACTTTTTTTTTTTTTTTGTGAAAAGGAAAGTATTTTGGACTAGTAAGCTTGGTTTCTGGTTTTGCAACTTGCATTATTTATATTTGATGTATATCTCCGATCAAGATATCATTGTATGGGTATGTATGATTAGATATTCAGGTTTATTTTATCATGATTATAAAGTACATTGGATTTAGTTGTACCTTTTTTTATGACTCTGTTTGCCCCTTGATCAATTAGGGTGTATTTTTAAGGAAAATTGTATGGAAAGAAACAACACAAAATGAAGTTTATTTAAAGCCCCCTCATTTGGCATACAAAGATTTTTGATCTCAGGAATAGACTTCAATTAGGTCGGTATTATAGTTCATTCAAATCTTAGAAGGATCAGCAAGCTGAAAGTAACTTCTTGTGAATGTATTTTGGTGAGCGGTGACTTATTAGAATTGGTGGGTTCTCTCTCTCTGTGGGAGTCTTTGGTTATCTTTAGCTCTCAGAGACTGTTACCAGATTCCTACCAAGAAAAGAGTCTATTACAAGAACTTGGCCAAGACCTTATGCGAGACTGTTTAAATTTATATCATCTTAGGTCAATATTCTTGAGAGCTTTAAAGAACCTGCCTTATGTAAAACAGAGCCTTGTGGTCGAAGCAATGAGCAAAGCACTTGAACTTCCTAGTAGCTGCTATCCTGCTCTTCCCTTTTGTACTCCTATTTTTGGTCCTTTTGTGTAAACTGCGACCTTCATTGGGCATCGACATCAAGCAGGTTCTGTAGAGGAGTAAGCATGGTAAAATCAAATCTTATGTAATTGGTAAGGTCACTCTCTGATACTTCAAACTCTCCAATGTTGTTTCTTCTTAATATTACGGTTCCTCAAAAAATCTAATCTTGCTGCAGAAATTATGTAAAGTGCTAGCGTCAGATGCATGTATGTATATCACATATAAACCTGTCAGTGAAAAAAGACAAAAAAAGGAATAGTGCATGCAGATTTCATCTTGTCCGGGTGCATGTATGCATGTCTCATTCTGTCTTCTTCATTTGTCATAATCTTGGTACAGAGCAGCAGTTAAGAAGCTGGACAGGGTTGGAGGGAAAACTAATCTGGAGATGAGTTAGAACCTCACAAATTTTTGCTTTTGCGAGAAGTTTAAAAAAAAAAAAAAAGATCAAGGAAAGATCAGTTTAAGTATTGAAGTGTGAATGTGATTGTAACCATTTGATGGACGAACGTTAGAGTTCATCTTGAAGAAGTTGAGGACAGATCAAGTCTTATCACCATATAATGCTCCAGAATGATGCATAAAATTAATCCAAAGCTTAAACATGCACGCATAGCTTCTAATGATAGTTTCTCGGATGCCCAGGACTATGCAAAGGATATTAATAGGAAATTTCCCGGTAAAAGTTCATTTGCAGCAAATGGTTAATAGGTTTATTAGTAAGATACGTTAATGGTGATTTTGATATGAGAATAAGGCTGCCTCCAATAGAAATTTACAGATTCATTCATGTAGGCAAGACCAATGGATTATGCTCCAACTTCAGTGTATCTACCACCATGAAAATGACCGATACAAGTGGTGGAATCCTCTTATTTTGAGAGGGACGACCTACCGATAACTAACAATGCTAAGAAGTACAAGAATTGGATTCCCTTCCCTGAGAGAGATATTAACTTAATAACTGGCCTCAAGCGTTAGGGCCACTTGCCTCCTTATAATATTTCCATGCACCCTGAAATCATAGAATGCTAATTTTAATATTGGTCCAATGCTTTTTTAATTCATAAATTCCCCATTGCAGTACGAGAGAGAGAGAGAGAGAGAGAGAGAGAGAGAGAGAGAGAGAGAGAGAGAGCTGATCCCTGTCCTTTTCTTTATATGGTCCATGCATGCACTTCTAGTTGAACAAGCAAATATCAACTATAGCTATTTTGTGTATATAGGTGCATGCATGAACTTCTCCCTTTCTTGATACCAACTTAGATTAATCTAATGAAAAGAAAGGAATATAATTACTTGGTGGAGTGGAACATGCAAGACACTGAAATTTTTACCGGACATTTTCTGTTGAGAAAGAAAAACTTACTGGATTCGAAACGCATACCAAATCGAGACATTTTGGGTTGATTTGGAGATAGGAACGAAGGCCGCTCAAAGAACAACGAAAACATGACCATGTACTAATAATGGAGTGATTTCATAGGCTTCCTCTCTTAGTATTTCTAAAAGATGGAATTTATCTTAAGTGGGTTATTGCATTTACAAAAATAAAGTATCGAAGAATCAATTCAATTAATGCTCCGTCAAGGTTATTGCAGTGCAAGCTTAAGTTCGCATGCAACGTAGGAATTTCCATTCTGGAACTCGAGGTTCTCATCGAAGGAGACACTGAAATTTGAAACCTGAACATGCGCAATTTTAGGCCACTACTCCAATGGTAAAGTCACTGACGAAACCATGAGTCTGGAGACTAACAAACCACTGGACCTAAAACGATCTATTCTAATCGATTAAGACCAGGGAAGTCCTCTCGTCAGCCTTCGTTTTGAGGTCCAAAGACGTCCTTCCAGGTAGCAAAGTTGGAGAAGTAAACTCTTTTAAGTAATAACACGGACTGGATTGCAGGAAGCTTCCTGGTTGAGTAATTGTGGAACGGTTTCACCATCCTTAATTTGTTATTCATAAGAGACCACATTTTGATAAGACGAAAAGAAAGTAAATGAATGGCACAAAAGAATACTATTTTGATTATGCCCACATTGACCATTTGTGTGAGATGATGTTACCAGGACCATGCTCGATGCCCGGAGGGAGACAAGTTTGAATGAAAAGCAAGAGGGTGTCTGTGATTACCGATATAACAATGTATATCCCTAACTGTTCAGTTCAACTACTACATTGGTTCTGAACAAGTAAGCAACTAAGTTAAAATTAATATACTATGTTTACACCAAGAAGAAAGAAGGGGAGAAAGAAGGAAAGATCCGCAAAGTCTAAAGTAGAATTTTATTGTTTTGGGATAAGCTAGGCTGCTAGAGTAGCTAGGATGCAATTAATTGTGCCACTACAAGACTAGAATTCCTAGATAATTATATATACACCCCGGTCATGCAATATTTCATTTTCTCTTAGAATATGACTAATAGTAAGAAAACAATGTCAATGTTGATCGGATGTAGGACAGACAAGTTGTTTTAAATTTGATCTTAAGAAGCAAGTTCTCACCTACGGTTAGAACCGAACTACGTACTATAATTACATTCATTGGATAGAATTAAATTGGTGCCCATTTTGTGCTTGAATGTAGCATGGAAAGTATTATTAGAAGTATTAGCTTCAAAAAAGACAAGAAGTTTGAATAATCTGAAAAGAAAATCATCAAGCACAAAAGATCTTATGACGAGGAAGTCAGATGTCAGATACAATGCATTGCAAAAAATCTTCGTTTACTAACTTCTCCCTTCATTTGCAAATACTTTGGGAGTACAGAGTCTGTAGTCATGCTAATTGTCACTTGTATCCGTAGTTTCAACTTTCCTCAACCAATTCATAAACTATAGATAAGAAGGTTGAAAAAGATATGCTGCATTGGATTTTTCAAAGAATATAGTTGTGCCGATGTCTTAAGAGATATCTAATGAATTGACAATTTTAAAATTCTTGTTCTTCTCCTATATTCTATATAGAGGAGCTTTTTTATTTGTAATATCGAACTGATAACTTAAGCAATATATTAGATAGGATTGTTTCTAACGGGTTGCAAAAGATTATAAATTACCACCATGTCAATCAAGATGTTGCCCAAAATTTTATTTTGCACTAAGCATGGCACCTGAGTCAACCATATAGACAAATGTATAGAGAACGTAACATGGATATGCATCTGAGTCAGATATGCATCAGATGTTTAGATACTTATAAATCTTTTTGGTAGCTATGTTTAAAATTAGAAAAGAGTTCAACTCTTCTAACAATGAGTTTGCTCTTCTATTTTTCAAACTAGTTAAGGGATGCACATACCGAAACAACTTTGCAAAATATTATTGTTCTTGTAACCTAAATTTTGACCTAAAAACATATATTGACATATTTTGACAAACAATATATTTTTATTTTTTTTAATGTTTAAAAAACCATCATTTAAATGTACAAGTGTAAAATTTAGTTAAAAATATAATTTATCTTATCAACTTTTTTTGTTTTTGCCGAGTTAGATAGCTGGATATACGTTTAAATCTGATTCTCCTAACCGTGTCCATGCAATCTTGATTCTTATTAGACAACAGCTGCCTTAATTTCATAGTGTTGCCGGGTTTTGCCCGATCAACAGCACAGTCCACACACCGATCCAAGCAGGGAAAGCGAATTGCGTCCCTCACGATGTATTATTTGCTTTGGGGATCGTAGACCGCACCTGGTGCTAAGCTCGCGGTGGGAGCCACCCCTCATGGTTTTGCCCTTTAAAATGCGCCTCGAGAGGAAAGGAACTTGGCCCTCCATCTAAGGCACAAACCTTACCGCTACTCGGTCGATGTGGGACCAAATTCGGGCCCTCACCACAACACAGCCCTCCTAGCAGGAAGGTCTTGTGCCGGTTTTATCCGGGCAGCCCCCCAGTCCTAGAGAGGGGGTGGGGGAGGGTACCCTTACCTGGCACGCCATCTGTTGCTGGGTTTTGCCCGAGCAACAGCACAGTCCACACACCGATCCGAGTAGGAAAAGCGAGCTGCGTCCCTCGCGAGGTATTGTCCGCTTTGGGAATCGTAGACCGCACCTGGTGCTAAGCTCGTGGTGGGAGCCACCTCTCACGGTTTTGCCCTTCAAAAGGCGCCTCGAGAGGAAAGGAACTTGGCTCTCCGTTTAAGTTTAAGGCACAGATCTTTCCGCTACTCGGTCGATGTGGGACTAAATTCAGACCCTCACCACAACACATAGGAATCTAAACCATACAAAAATAAATCTCCTTCCTATCACCTACAACTAAAGAGGGAGAGAATTGATTATGCATGTTGACAATGTGTCCGTATTATTAACTACCTACCTGTTATTAGTTATCAGACATATGGATGGGTAATCTTCCATGTATCCCAGTCAGTTCTAAGCCTACTTATGATTCATTCAACAGCAAGAAAATGGCGGAAATATCCAGTGCAGATTACACTAATCATAAATCATCATCTTAATTGAAAATTGTAAAAATATCATTAATCTTCTCCTGATCCTCTTATGCATGCGTCATTCTTAAATACAAGATGACTCTTCTTCCAAATAATGACTGATACCACGTTCGAGGTATGCATGACCTTGGTTTCTTCCACAAATATATAACCTGTTAATTTAATAAGCTACGAGAAGATCTACTCTTCAATCATGTTTGCAAAGCTAAGATTTTCGCTGGGTATTCTAGAAAGTACCGGTAATAAATAAAAAGAAAATCTAAATAAAAAATTTAGCGGCTACATAACGAAGATTATTTTACATTAACCATGTAAGCAAGTTGATTTTACATCTACTACAAGAAGACACATATAATATGAGAACTATGACTCCATGTGTCATTAGTTAAAACACACGCAAAAGGAGGGGAGGGGGGAAGGTATCAATCCCTTATGACCCTTGACAGAAGAAACACCAGCACCTAATCCTCATGCAGGATCCCGGATGTTCCAATAATTGTTACAACTTACAAATAATAAAACAATTCTGTCCATCTATGTTTTTTTTTTCTTTTTTTCTGGGTATTTAGTGCCACCTAATGAGAAGCAGACATGAGATTGGTATCCTACTCGGGATGAAGAGAGTACTTGCATTATAATTAACCTAAAGATCTCCAGACTGCTAAAAGATGACTTCTTTATTCAGTCAATTCGAAAACAGATGACATTTTCAAATGGTAATCCTACTTTTATTCTTTTCTCTCACTGCCTAATCCAATGCATCTGTGAGGATTCTCGTTAGCTAATTCCCCTCAGAAATGAGGTCAACAGTCGTCTCTATTCTGAGTTCAAAGATCTTCAAATCACTATCAAATAAAAAAAAAAACAAAAGAAAAAGAAAAAGATCTTCAACTTTTTTTTTAACCAACCATAATTTTTTTGCAGTTCTATTTTTAATTCATTACTTCATGATCATATTAAGAAAAGACTGTTTGATGGTTATATGCACTTGAATCACGTCATGGACAGTTTAAATTAGTCAGTCCTGTTTGCTATAACAGAGACCTGGCCCAGAAAGCACAAGGCTGTAGAGGTTGGCCGCCTCTACTATTATAAACATTGTTGGGTGAGGGAGCTAAACCAAAATAGCAATGTTGGAGAAAACGGGAAATAAAAATGTAGAGATGGTGCATGAAGGCTCGTGATGATGACAACAGACATGACGATGGCACTGATGATATCGAGAGTAGTATCTGATCAAGAAACCTAAGAGTTCGGACTGTTCGTACCAACTCGATCGATCATGGAGACTTCTCTGGTTGGTATTCATGTTGAGGCGTTAACTGAACGATTTTTTTTTTTTTTTTGTTCTTAAGTTTTTTGGAAACAAAGCCCCTCCTAATTCATGGAGAGATTGAACAATAATAGTTTGAGTACAGTGATTTTCGAACTTCTCCATAATTTGGATAAAATTTTAGGAGCTATTGACTGCAAATAACACAAACATGATAGAGGTGACTAGCTTTTCTTGGTTATCAACTCAAATATCTTTTACTTGGTCCGATGATCAAAATTAAATTGTTTTTTCTTTTGAGAAAATCAAAGATAAATTCCTTGATTACAACTATGGGCAGGTTTCAGAAAAACACGTGACTATAATAATGGATTATTAGAAGCGATGGTCGTGATGGAAAGCTTAAATGACACAAAATGAAGGAAAGGTTGCAAATTATATAAGAACAATAATTATGTAACTATGTGTATTGGAAATATAGACTGAAAAATACTTTACTTGACACAATCATGAATGGTAACTTAGTGAGAAGCAAGGAGAAATATATGAACTCAAGACAAAAAATTTAAAATAAGAACAAATACAATTCTTTATAAGTATGATTATAACTGAGCAGCTGATTGTTGGCCATCTTTAGTACAAACTATAATAAAATTAGACAGCTCTTAAAGGAACACTTCAGGATACAAGAGAAAGCAAAGTTCAAAACAGCCAGACAGAGACTAATGAATTTAAGAGAGAACAAGATGATCATAAAAGAAGAACCAACGAGTAGCCAAGAGCAACCAAATGAGTTAACACATGCTCAAAAAAAAAAAAAGAAGAAGCTAGCACAGCACCAAATAATATATGGGTAAGTTTCATGGAGACATTGCTCGACTGCTTCTCAAAACTACTGATTTAAGTGAACCTTCTTAGGAGAAGAACTCTTTTCAGGTTCTGTGAAAACCAAGAAGTCATCTTTCAAAGGGGAAACTAAGGTCAATACGCAAAAAGAGCGTAAAAGAATTAGGGAAATTCTTGTCATTGTACCACTTTTGAGCAACTAAAGAAAAAACCCAGTTCAAACTGAAACAGTGTTCTTCGTGCTTATCATTTCTGCAGGCTAAACCTATATGCAACCATGAACATAAGTATATCTTCCGCTAAATAACCCTAAATCTAGAATCATGTATAGATCGACTGCATAGGTTTTGTATGGAACCATGAAATATGATGATGGAAGTATAAAGTTAGCAAGCATGGTCAACAGACAAATGTAGAATGATATAAGAAATTTTTACTGAGATCTGTGGCATTGGTCTAAGCTTAGAGCAAATGTTAATGTCAATATTAGGCAATCTTACATTATCTTCCTTAATCTGGCACTCATACTAGGGTTCGTTTGATTGGGGGTAATCCATTATGGAAAAATAAATTCTATATCAGATCACCATAGTTGGTAAAAAAGAAGAGATAGTAAAATAAATGATAGGTCTCATACTTATTTTATTGAGAAAGAAGATAAAATAAATACCACCAAAATATGGTATTTTTTTTCATGTCAGATAACCGTAATCTGAAATTATCATTACTTGATGAAAATGCCCCTACTTTTTTCATTGAAACCCACGAATGGAAGCAAAATACATGGTACCTCAATATTCGATTATTCTAAATCCAAATTTCTAATTTTCTATGTAATAATTTATTTTTTTTCCAAATTAATCAATTAACGATGTGGTTGTTTTTAAATATATTTACTTAATAAAAATTAAAAGTACTAAATTTATCTATAATAATAAATATATTTTTAATATATAAATAATTAATTTTAAAAAATATTTATTAACTAATGTAAATATATTTCAGTATTTAAAGTGGCCCGTATTGATAACCTCTATAAAAATGAATCATAAATGGCCAACAAATGAAGTGAACAAAAAGTATATACTATTATTACTTGAATTATTTATTTAAGAGAAATATTTAAAATTTGGTAAATGCATATATTATTTGCATACAAGATTATCTTCAATCAAACATAATAATTTTTTTGATGCCATTTTTTAGAGTAATTTTTTCACCAACAAAACATGGCAAAATTTATTTTCTTCTACAATCATTTTTCGAGGTTAATGATTTAAAGGAATCGTCAAATTATCCCATAATTTGGCATTCTGCAACCCTAAGTGTATTCGCTAATAATATTAGTTAGAGCAGCCCCGTTCACACATCAACATCATTGTCCAACTAATTGGGAGAGTTGGGGCGTTGATCGGTCCCTCCCCATGCAAGAGTAACCTAGCTTTGTCTTTGAAAAAAAAAAATGCCCAACTTAGGTTTAGATTTGATTACCCTACCCCTAATCCTAAACTGTTCGTCTCCTAAAAAAAAAAAAAAAACAAGAAAAATATGCTGACATTAGAGAGGGATATATAGTCCCCCCTTGCTTGCTGAACCTGGTTGGCCGCATGACTGTTTGCCAATTGGCAGGCTGCGAACCTAACCCACCCGTTTTTTTCTTGTTTACGTGCCACCTTCTCATACCTCAGAAAAGCCCCAAGGCTCCCTCACAATGCAAGGGACCAAGCACTCCTAGATTTCCCAAAAACCCCACAGTCCACCCCATCGTCTCCTCTAAAACCTTGGAAGGCAAAACTGGGGAGAAAAGAGAGAAAAAAAAAAAAATGCATGCAGAACATTCTACATGGATTTTATAAATACTCCATTATCTTTTCTTAAACTTCTTTGGGGCTCGTTTGGTTCGCTGAAAAAAAGAGAGGAGAAAGTATGATCAACGGAAAAGTAATGAAATGCCTCTTGTTTGGTTAAAGTTTTCAAAGGAGAGATGGAAAAATTGTATTCCTATAGGAATATTATTCCCATGTTTCATGGAAAAATCTTTTTCATAAGAAATATGGAAAAGTTACTCTTTCGTGAGTCGGGAATCACTCCATTTTTATTTTTTCTCAAAAAAGTCCTTCAGCATTAAAGAGCCATTAAATACCTAATTTTTATTAAGGGTATAATGGGAATTACACATAACTTTTTCAGAAAAGTGGATGGTCAACCAAACATAAGCATTCTGGAAATCTATCACTTTTTTATTGTCAACCAAACTTGCTAAAAGTACTTTTCTAGGCATTCTTTTTTCAGGAATTTACTTCTTAGGAATCATATTTTGAAAAGGAAAAATGTTTCTGACAAACCAAACGAATTTACTTCTTAGGAATCATATTTTGACAATAACAACTAAACATGAGTGGATGTTTGAAGGGCAAGTTGGACCCAAGGCTAAACTACATGTGTCACGTTGGAAAAATAAGACTGGGTCCAGCCCAGAACCCTATAAAACCAAGGGACAGATCACCTGTCCAATTAATCCTCCAAAACTAAAACCTTCACTTTGGCACTCTCTCATTCCTTTTCAGTCTAAGGTTGGTTTGTCATCTCATCCCCAAAGCAAAGAAGAGAGACTTGCACCTCTGACAGACTCTTTTAACTTCGTTTCTGTTGCAATTTAGTATTGCAGGGAACTATGGGAAGGTCTCCTTGCTGTGATAAGGTCGGCGTGAAGAAGGGCCCGTGGACTCCGGAGGAGGACAGGAAGCTAGTAGACTACATTCACAATCATGGCCATGGAAGCTGGAAGAATCTCCCGCAGAACGCAGGCTTGAATCGGTGCGGGAAGAGCTGCCGCCTCCGATGGACAAACTACCTCCGACCGGATATCAAGAGGGGGAAGTTCTCAGAGGATGAAGAACGGCTCATCATCCACCTCCATTCGGTCCTTGGAAACAAGTAATCCACAGCTTCCTTTTTGTTTTGCATATATTTTGTAAAGTTGGTATATCTGCTGATATAGTTGTTCACTTTTTGAAGCCATGCTTTGCCATTCTAGCTATCCATTACCATGACAGTGGATTGCAAAAAAAAAATGATAACTATTATTAGCTCTCGAGTTGAATAGTAGGATCGAAAAAATTCATAGGAGAATAAACTATTGATTCAAAACCACCTTTGGCAATGAATCAATAGTCACAGAACTCTTTATGTATTCTTGATGAATTAGCATTAAAATTTTCAAAATTCTTCTTAGAGAAATATGCTTCGGATGAAATTAATTATGGTCATAAATTTTGCAAAAATTATCTCTACTTTTGTCCAACTTTTTGCAGGTGGTCTATGATGGCCACCCGGCTGCCTGGACGAACGGATAATGAAATCAAGAACTATTGGAACACCCATCTGAGGAAGAAGCTCCTCCTCATGGGTATCGACCCGGTCACCCATAGACCGAAAGCCGATCTCGATCTCCTCGCAATGCTTCCTCCTCTTCTTGCAGCTGCTAAGAACCTTGGCAACGTGACCGCCCCTTTGGATAATGTTCTTAGGCTGCAAGCAGATGCTGCAAACTTAGCCAGGTTCCAAATCCTGCAAAGCCTTATCCAGCTCACGAGTATCACTTCTCCTTTGGATGCGGACGCAAGGAATCTTTTGGGTTCGGCCTCCCTTCAGAACTACCAGTTCAGCGATCTCCTCCAAATGAACCACCAGCTCGAGGGAGTGATGGACGGCTCCCTCGGCCTTCCTCAGAATCAAATCCCGGTGACTTCAGGCCTCTCGGGTTTACGCATCCTGCAGTTATCCAATAGTTTTCAGGCTCAACCCGAATCAAGCAATACTCTCGAGGGACAAGAAATGGTGGCAAAGTTCAGTGGTTCTTGCTCATTCACCGAGCATGCAATGGAAAGCAATGGTCAAAGCACACATCCAGTATTCAATTCTAATGTCATTCCAACTTCCCATTCCACCCCTTCATTGGTATCAACCTCCCCGGAGCATGCCTCAACAGATCAAAAGCAAGATCCAATCAACTCAACTGCCTCAACTCCATTTGAGGATTGGGAAGGACTAAATCTAGATGGCCCGGACAATGATCTCAGCTGGAAAGATTTTCTAGAGTAAGTCATCTAGTTTTCTATTTTCCTTGTACAACTGTTGATGTTCGCCCATAACTATAACCCATATTTTAACTGATTAAATAGCTTTTCTAGTTATGTCGATATGTTTGATTATATATATATATATATATTAACATGCTTTTCTGCTCTTGCAGCCAAATATCATGGTCGAGTGCATCGTAGAGCGGAGATCCCAATCATGAGAAGAAGGAATTATCTGCGCGTAGAAAGCTTTAACGCTGGCTTCATGAATTTGTCACACTTTCAAAAGATTTTGATTTCAATAAATAGAAGCTACCAACAAAAAACATTAGTAAATGTATACAAAGCCAAGGCTTGTGTAAAACCCTGATGGGATGATTTTTTTTTTTTTGGTATCGAGATGCCATTCTTTAGTTTTGTTATACAGTTAATCGTTTGTTGAATTCTCTTGTACGTGCCGAGCCTATCTTTAGTTTTATGCAACTTGAGAAGCCCCACATCCAAAAGGAAATGAGAAAGAAGCCTTAATGAGGTATCTGATAAAATTAAACAGTTAATTTATTACTTAAAAATAAGTTAGTTGGAGTAGGAGGCGGCTTGTGGCTTGAAGAAATAGCTAGCTACTGGATGTGAAGGCTTGACATTGATGAGTTTAATATGGTTTGGAACTCTATTTACACGCAAGGCATCCCATGTGGACATTATATGGATATTGCTGTAATATTCAAGTTGGTAGGTTCTTGCCTTGCAATGAGGTGGTCTTCAACTGTAACATCAGCTAGCGAGAAAACGTACGTATACTTGAAGAGGCATCCTTCTAATTTGACTATATTTTTCCTATCCTCCTTCAAAACAAAAGTCACACTATTAGTTACTAATTAGGTACGAACCATTCCTTTAGCTACAAGCCATTGACTAGCTTATCGTCTCTCTCTCTCTCTCTCTAATGAGAATTTGTTATCTGTGAAATGTGTGGTAACTGGGTGTTGCAGTTTGAGTTGCAAGAAGATTCCATGTTATTTTGATCAACTCCTAATTAGTGCAGGATCATGCATGCAAATACAAGTGCTCTTTTTTCAAAGAGAAGTGATCGGATTGATAAGAAACATACTTAATGATTGTTCTTTTTCTGCTATAAAGCTTTTTAACGTCGAATAAAGATGTCATCTTGGCATTTCTCTATTGACTGAGAACTCTGTATTCAAGAACGCCAAATAATTACAGGGCAGCCTTGACCCACAAGGGATGGCATGACGTTCAGTAGGTAAGCCCTGGCCTATAGGAAACAAGTAATTTACCTACCCCAAAGAATATGTTTGCTCCAACCTAAAGCTTCATTTCATTGCATCATTTGGGTATAATGGGGGGGAAGCCAACATGATTGGTCCCTTTCATATCAATACCAAGTTTATGTTATTGATGGACAGGTTTAGATCAACCATATGAAAATAGTGTCGCTGGAGTTGTGATCTATCTTTTTCTCTTAAGCAGCAGCAGCAGCAATAGTAGAAGAAGAAGACAATATCGATCAATTTAAGAATTATGTTAGCTTTACCGGTTCAGAATAAGGAGATAACTAGATAGCATGTTCCGTCGGGTCCAAAGAACGTGCTTAATTAAAGGATTGAGATAGATCGTTCAGCCAAGAATATTATTTTCCATAAAGGCGAATCAATTGAGCACGAGCTAAAAGGGATTAGGTATTCCATTAGCCGCCGTCACCCTACAAGATCATAGCAGGTGGCAAATGTTCATTTGTTTGTGTTCGATTGGTTAATATAGCTAGAGCCATGTTGACTTAGCAAATTTCTTTGATCAAGTTGGATCTGGAACGCCTTGACGAATTCAAGATTGATTCCCATAAATTACAGGAACTGCAGATCTTGTCGAAGAAAGTAACGTTCCAAGCCACTTGAGACAAACACTACATGATAGTATGTACTTTGATTGTCATAAATCCTCATATCTTGGTGTATGCACTGAATTCAAAGGTACAACCTGGTGCTGACAATTCCCTTTAAAAAGTTGATAGCAATGTATGAAATCACGCCGTGTGATGCAACCTTCCCGTCATCAGCTCATGGTCAAATCTATAGTTGTTAATAAACATCTTCAAGCATCTGGATAAAGTTGTGTTCGTTGGCAGTAAGAAGAATAGAATTGATGCTAGAATGCCCATAAGATCATTATCAGATACATAAAGTAGCTTTCTGCTTTCAAATGTGAGAAATAAGTCAGTGTTTATGACCTAATTGATGTCACAACGCCCGGTGGTTCGCATAAAGTATAGGATACTTTGTGGATAGACTGTGGCCAAGAGGAAAGCTGGAGCTGTGAGACCTTATCATCAATCATAGAGTCAAATTAAAGATAGATTTTCTTTCTTTCTTTTTTCCTTTCGAGAAGTTTATGGGAGGATTTTTTTGTGTTTTTCCGACTTTCAAAAACTTCAAGCCATGCTTCCTTGGGGTAAGAAGAAAGGAAAGAACGGAAGAAATAGAGGAGAACATATCCATTAGATCCAGAAAGAAATTTTGCTTATGTTCAACAGCATGTGTTGCTGTAGAGCAAGCAGCAACTAGAGCGGATCAAATGTTGGGCTGGGCTGGAATTGGGACGACATCTACAGTAAAACTTTGGGCCGACATATACATTCAGGCCCGTTCCGCAGCCCAGCACAATCCTGAAAGGCCAATTCCAGGCCCACCGAACAGTCCCAACATTGATATATTCATTAGCATATAGTATAAAACTTTATTATTATAATACATAATTAATTAATATAGTTAACATATAAAATATATATAATTATGTTGGGCCGGACCAATTTTTCCCAACGCTACCATTCTTCTTTTGCTAAGTACCAACAGCCATACTACACTTGCTCGAAATAATTAATGATTTTCCAAGTAACAAAGAAAGACCTTTAGTCACTCATGCTTGAGATATTCTGTTTGATCAAAACTAAAAAGATGTACCAATATAATTAAATTTTCATTATTATGTCAGCAGATGGCCGAAACACTGAAATAATAAATCTGAATGTCAAAGGTCTTTGTAATAAAACACATATATATCCACTGAAAAAGAAATGCTCTTAGCTCCTGCTGTACTTGATTGCAATAAGATGGCCAGCTAATCTTTCTAGACTCAACAAGAAAGCTAGCATTGAGTTGCACCACCTCTGCATGTTGAAAGCCAGAACTCAAAAGCTTTTGACGATCCTGGACAAAATCAATAATGCTTCAGGTTTATCAGGAAACACTAGGAATATTTTAAGAACATACATATAGCACTAAGCACAGCCGGGAATTCTAGACAAGAAGACCATTAGGAAATGAAAACAAAAGCCCCAGTTCTTGAATATTTATTCTGTGGTTCCAATTGTAAGGGCAAACTATTAAGTAATTATTTTTCTACCTTCATCAAAATTAAGTGCCGGCAAGAGGACTTTTAAAAGCTTGGTCAATTAAAGCATTTGCTATCTCACAATGTAATTTAATTGCATCCCGAACCCCAAATCAAGTGACTATTTTGAAATTATAATTCCTGCATATTGATCACTTTATATATTTACACAATTCACCTCGCTATTATACTGATAATTCCTCCATCAACCCTAATTATTTCCCTCACTCATGAACAAAAGGGTAACAACTAAAAGCCCAAATTTTACTAGACAGATCCAAGCCAAGAATCCAAATACCATGAAATGCGAACAGCATAAAATTTATTGCATCCTCAATCCTCGTCGGGATCCAGCTTCACTTACCAGTCCTGGCTGCTTAGCTTACAGCTCTTTCAAATCGACTGTTTCCTTCTCTTCTGTCCTAGTACACAAACTCTTCCCACATTTATGAGATGAAAATTGGTCATCAAGCTTAAATCATGCCCTGTTTTTTGATTTCTTCAATCAACACCACAAAAAACAGTCCACAAAAATCAATATGGGAGCCGTCGGTGCTCGAACCTCCCGACCTTGAGGACTCGAAATAAGAACTGCAGCAAAACCTTTATCGCACATTCTACCAGTACTTGGCAACAGCAACAGAAATCAATAGGGACGTGGATCGTGTTACTGCACAACCAGGTGGAACTTAATTAACAAAAGTCAAAAAACAAGTTACAATCTTCAATCTAATTAGCCACTTATTACACGAAACCAAAACTTCACAACCCATGTTGATAAAGCATTTTTTCCCCAAAAAGCTGATTCGGGTAACAATTCTACTAGTCTGCATGTAAATTAATAGACATCAATGCTAAAGATTCATCACAGACAATGAATGAATTTAAGGATTCATATACAGATACAGATTGGTGGAGACATGTTATAAGGTATTGAATCATAATCAGTAGAAGATCTAGAAACTAAATGCAACACCGACTTTTTCTCCATCCCTTTACCATGCTAAAACCCACACATCTGACCAAAGAAAAAGAAATGATACTTCTCTGTGGCTCCCCAGGTAGAATACTGTAGACCATTAAACAACAGTGAGATACTTGTAGAAGCAGAAAACATCATCAAATCTTTGTCCTGAAGATAAAGTTTTAAAAAGAATTTTTCCCCAACAGTCACATGACTATTCCTGTTGTGCATCTTTCTGTTTTATCCACACACGAAAAAAACCATAATTCTTGCAGGATTTTGTAATAGGCATCGATTGCTCTAGCCGTAGTTGTAAAAGAAATACATCCCCCACCCCAAAAATGGAAAGAAAGAAACAAACAAAAACATAATATTGCATGTAACCATGTAACACATGCAGAATGCAAACATGCATCTAAGAAATACAGTAGCAAAAAAGTGGGTAGGACAGCTACTGAGATCAATGCAATCAATTATGTCTCCCCTAAAAGCTGGTTAGTGACCTCACATCTTGTTCTGGGATTCTTCCTATTTGTGGGGAATCTTTGGCATGCAGGAAGGGCCATGCAGCTGCAGCAGGTTTTGAAAATGGAAACCACCAAGATTTGAAACCCATTCCTTCAATGACCCTCCGTAGCTGACATTTTCTTATTTATATCTGTTATATTGTTTTTTCCTCTGTTTTGGCTCGGTTAACCAACCTAGAAAAGACATCCCCTTTCATGAAACAAAATGGACCGGGCCAAAGAAACAAACTTAATAACAAACAACAGAGAACAAGAATGATATGTGCCTAACCTACAAAAAATCACTATTCTTTCACACCCAACAACCTAAGAAACTTCTTTAGAATAACTAATATGTAATTCAATGAGCACTGATATAGATAATTTAGGCACTCAATCCACAACAAAAAGGTCGGTTTCTTTGCTGTCCCACAAAAAACAAGGGTGAAAACTTTTTTTTTTTAAGGGGGGGTTACAAAAAACATATTTGTATTTGAATGGTTCATCAGCCCTTTACACGCAACATCTCTTGCTCCTCAGTGGAGATAAAATCATTCCAAGAGCTTAGGAGAAAATTGTAAAGAAAAGCAGAAGAACATCTTAAACCAAAACCCATCAAGATATTAGAATATAATCACAAAGTTGTTGATTACAGTGAAAACACATAACCTGGACCCATAAAGATAATTAAAGGAGAAGAGAAGGGAAAAAGCGGCTCAGGCATAGAGTTCAGGAAATTGATGTTACAGCCTCCAGGGCTAATCAGATCAAGCATGCTAGAGAAAGCGAGAACAAGGCACGCTCCATCCAGTCTTCTTCCATTTCCACCATATATGAACTTGCAATCTTAAGTAACCATAAGCCACGAACTTGCAATCTTAAGTAACTATAAGCCACGAACTTGCAATCTTAAGTAACTATAAGCCCCCATAAAATGATAAGCCCCCATAAGATGAGCCAACTCCAACTCATGGAAACCTTTTTTTTTAGGGAAAATAACAAAGCTAGACCTCCCCCTCGATAATTTGGAAGATACAATTTTCGTTAGGGAAGTGTTTACTTATAACACAATTGATGAGGCAAGGTAACAAATTTCCACCATCCCCCTCCAATGGCAAATAAATAAAAAATTTAGTAACCTGTACCTTTCAACTTTAGTGGTTATTAATATTTGACTACAAAATTGGGAAGATGAACTGCAAAGCTGAAAAATATCACTCTTGAGGTTTCAGTTTTAACTTTTCTTTTTCATAAAGTATTGGATGATATCAAGGCATAAAATTCACGACACAACACTACACAACTTGACACTTCATTTTGCAAAACCAGGACATCATCCTGCCAAAGCTTGGCATGTCTAGCAAGAGCTGTCAAGTCAAATTTTACTTCAAGTTAGGGTCTTGTTGACTGATCAAACAAAGAAAAGCCAGATCAACTATTTTCTAAAGCTATAATAGTTAAAACATATGCCATACTAATAAGTATTGCACTAAGAATTATTGTGATAATAATTTTTGTGTTTCCCATGCCAGATTACTTTCCATGGCCTTGATAAATGATTCATGTTCAATCTCAATGGCCAACATTTTGCCTCATTAACCTTGCCCCATAAGCCCTTCTCTGTTAACCAAAAACCTATGTCAGCTTAGGTAATGATATCAAGAACAGATTACATTGAACTATAGTCAGTGAGTTCAATCATATATATTCTTTCTTCAGTGTAATTCTCAAGTGCTCCAAAAGTAACAGCATTTAGAAAACACAAAAGAGTTTCTGTTATCACCGATGCACCAACATCATGCATCAAGATTAAAGTTTTTGGTTCAAGACGACCAACAACTTCTTACCTTCAAGACCACAGTTTGGATTCACCATCAATTATAAGTGTTTCTAAAAAAATCACTCATCAATTTTCACCTTGTCAAAAGAGCACCGTCACAAAAAATTAAACCCAAGTTATAAAATTTCTCCAAACTTTGGGAATATCTGGACAATAACCGTGCTGAGAAGGCAGTATAAATTCCACAAATAAGCATTGCATTTAAGAAATAAGTACTGACAAGAATGAGAAAATTACAGGGAGCAAGAAGCCTGTGCTTTTTTTCCCTTGGGCACAGTAAACCTGTATTGTAGTAGATATTTACTAACATTAATATCCTCTGGCACAAGCAGACACAAGTTATAATTAATTTGGTTAGTTGGTCTGATTTTCTATCTTCTTGCCTAATTTTATCTTAATTCTGTAATATCAGAGAAGGTTTGAAAGAGTGACTGCCAATTAAACCTAATAAAAAACAGAGTTAAAAGAAAAGGAAGCAAAAAGAAGCATCCAATGTCGAAATTGCAAGTTAACAGCATAGACTTCTGGACTAAATAGGACAAGAAATAGTTATGACATGATTAGATGGCTGTTATTAAGAGAGCTAATATTCTATTTAAAAAAGTTGATATCCATAAATCAACTGCTTCAAAGGCATCAAGAGATCTAGGCATTTTAACGACACACTTAATAATTTGCTCTACAAGAAGCCCCTGCTCACCAGAGGACACACTACCATCATTATAATGCAGCCTTAGTTGTTGTCATAAGGATTCCCTGCCCAACATTGCCTAATTTGCACATGACATTTCTAGGTAAGACAACACGTGCTTTTAGTAATTTAAAGGAACATAATTGATACAAAAATCTGTAGATTGAAAGTACATTAACAGAAGTACCATGTCAAATTGCCAATAAATGAAAAACGGTCAGAGAATGGCACGAAGTCCTTGCAAATGCCATATGCTAAACAAGCTCACATCTAACAACACTAGTTCTCCCATCATCTCGCTGATAGAGAAGCCCCAAAAGAGTGGAGGCTAATGTAACTCAAGGTAGGTGGGCCTGTACTTCAGTGATAGGTGTGCTTATATTTGATTTTAGAGGTGGTGTGTTAAGCAGTCCCTATGTGATATCTCATGACCAAAAACCATGTGAAACTACATCAACCAAACATCATTACGGCAAAGCCATTACTCTTCCTAATTATCACTTAAATCATGAGAACTATAAGATAACAGTCTAAAGAAACAATATTAACTTTCAAAGAAGAAGACCATATCGAAGTGGATCCTCACAATCTGTAAATTTTTACATATTATTAAAAACCTATAATAGCCAATTTTTTTCTAAGTACAAGAATAATAAAAAAAATATTTTTCAATGATTGCGGTGATAGAAAATGTAAAAGATCTTGTTTGTGCACATATAGAAATGCCAGGAACCCATTCCTTTCATAGTTCTGTTTATGGAAGTTAAAAACTAAGGACTAATTTGATTTCAATTGAAGTGAAAAGTAACTCCACCCCCTTCCCCCCTAAAATCTCAAAAAATCTTTAAAAAACTGCCGTCAAATTTATGTTTGATATTAGAATAATTCTTAGTAGCAAGCTGGTATCATGAGGTTCCTGTGGCACCTAAACAAGCCACTTGCATGTTTCAGGTCATCTGACAAGAAATTGCCATGAATTCTAGGGGGAGGGCAAAGATTGTTGAGAGTTCAATTGTTCAAAGTGAGGAGTATGGTGGTCCATCAGACTGCTAAGGCAATCCTATGGTTAGCTCAAGAGTCTCAACTGAATGAGAAATTTCTTTACCCGGATATGCCCTATCAATATTGTGGAGACTTTTTTAAGCTCCACTCCAAATTCTTCAAGCATGACCATACTGAAATTTACCTTCATGTCCTGAAATGTGACACACTAAAGAGAAAGAAGTAACAGCTGATCATCTTTTAGCATTTTATGGCAACTCTTCCAGATCATTTATTTAAAATTTGGTAGCATTTCATCTAAACATGACCAGGATTGCCATTTCATATTGCCATGTTCAAGCATTCAAGAGCATCCGCATCTGAAAGAACTAGAAATAAATGGGTACCTTTAACATTGAGATGTGTCAAATGTCTCCATATATTGTCTTCCTATATATTTATTTTTTGGCCTGAAAATATTCAACTAATAAACACTGAAGAAGACCTTTCCATTTATATCATCATGTATGACCAAAGCCATTGTCTCATATCTCCATTGTTCCTTGTGCTCTTTTGACAGTAAAACAAGGTCATTTTGCTCCCTCACACATGTTACCGATGTCTTGCCTTCCTGCACTGGGGATATCCCATGATAGGTTTACATACATTCCAGCACGAAGCCTTGTGAAGGGGAAAATCAGATTTTAGAGCTAACAAACAATGTGAAAGAAGATATAGGGACTACTTTCTTCGTTGAGGTTTGTTTTTGACCTACGCTTCTTACATTGTCCAAAAAGAAAAATTAAATCATAACAATCAATATAGCTGTTCTGAAGATTGCACCAGATGTAGAAGGCAAGATATCTTCTGTCTACTAAATGTTTACGAACTTGGACCACATGACAGCACAGTTTCAGCTGAAATTTATGAGATCACTGAGGCAACTGCTCATAATAGTTGGCTGGATGAAAATGTTTTATAGAAAAGCTATTTCATCTCAATCCATGTGAATTAATTCACTATTACACCTTTTGATAAGCAATTCATTATCAATGCCACTGCATATTCCACTTAACTTCTACTTGCAAATTATACCTTTATTCCCTTGTTGGCAACTATCTTAACCAAGTGAAGAATTTGTCACAACTAAAGAGCCAACTAGCAGGAATTTCTGCATTTATCCACTCATAAGAGTGAAACATCTAGATTCACTGGCCTCCACATCAACTTCCAAATTATTTGGCTCGCACATATATTATGATTCATACCAGCAAATCCAAATTTTTAAGGGCCATGATGGTGAGTTACAAGTGGTACTAGATCCAGAGCAATAAATTTGTTACCCTAAACTCTCATATTCAGAATCTTGACATCCTCAGATTCTGATATTATAATTCCATTTACTATAAGCTACCATAAATCCATATATCTATCTCACAGTGCACTAATCTTGCTGAATGATCCCCCTTATGATTATGTAGTAATGGCTGATAGAGACCTCAGGATACACCCTCTGCACATAAATCCTTTGAGAATTAATAGAGGGTTATGAGCTACAATTAATCCACATGTCTATTCATCACTGGACCTAGATGACCTCCCTTTGAATGATTCTATTGCCAAGACCAACTTGTCAAGGTAGCCGTCCAATTTCCTTGTAAGTCATAATAATCAAATATATGATTCTTGCATCTTCTTCTCTAGGACTTCAAATCATACATCAATGTATTGAGAGGTGACTCCTCAAAATTGCATTACAAAGAAAAATTCAAAACTGCCAGAACGGAATGGCACAAACAATATTATACCATTCCGATGCGAAACTGGCATTAGTACAAATACCGGGATACCAAAATCATGTGTAACGATGTGTGCCGACCATAGTGGTCATACCAGTGCATACCGGCAGTTAGGATGGCAGCAGTTGTAAAAGATTTAATGGGATTTACCAATTCGACAAACTTGACTTTCAATAAAAACTAATATTAAAAGGAAAGATGCATATAGTCAAACATGAAAGGGATGAAATCAGTTTCTTGCTTTCCGCCTGTGTTTCTTAAACACGTCGCATGTAAATCTTAATCTGAACAAGTAATCCAGCATTCAGTGTCACCATTGTCGAGAAAAAGAGTTCTTCAAAATGGCCACGTCTAGCATACGACAAAACAGTTGTTATTCGATTCATCCACCTCATGTGCAATTCAGGAAAAGGAATTAAAGTAAAGGTGAATCGACAAAAATCATTAATTAAAAATGCCATCTTGGTAGGAATCAAGGCACAAGCTTATGGCAAACATGACAGACACCCCTAAAATTCTAAGTATTCAGATAAGGAAATTAAGGAAACAAAAGATACCTAATTATTGCCACAAACGGATGTACCATGAGATACCAAATGAACCCATCTGGAAGTCAGAAACCTCTAACTTCCCAACCTACTTATTCAGCCAGATACGATAACTTGCAATGACATTCACATTGCTCTGATCATCTGAAATTCGCAGAATAGTGCGAAGACTACCTTTTGAGTGCTCGACAAAAACAACAATAATACGAATTTTCAGATCTCAGCCTGCATTCTCCAATTCTCCCGCAGTCTTGCTGAAATTACCTCCCAAAAGCTCTATTTCATTATCAACATCTTTCGGAGCTGCATTTGATCCATCTTCTTCCTCCTTTTCATGAACGATATTCCAAAAGAACTCTGTCAAAACTGTTTCATAGGATGGCATTTTAGCATACCCGGGAAAGTAGTTAATGTCAATGACTAGGTACCGGTTCCCGACCTTCACATCTCTGATCACATCGAAATTGAAAAGGTGCAGCCCCATCGCCTGCCTCAGCCCCCGGGCGATCTCTGTGACGAAGCTTAGGGGCGGCATCTCAGCCTCCTCCAAGTGCATCGTCTCGTAGTACTGCTCCTCAGTCCGGTCTTGCGGTGTCATGTTGGACACCTGGGAGAAGGACATCGAACCCTCGGTGCACTCGAGCTTCTCATCGGAGACGTCCGGGAGGGACTTCCTCTTGACGCACTGAACGTATTCCCCAACAACGTAGACCTTGAAGATGACCCCACCATGGTTGACGAATTCCTGGAGGACTAGTGGCGGCTTGAGCTTGAGGAGGCCGTCGCGGTGGTAGACGAGGGACATCTTGTGGGACTTAGCGCTGCCATCAGCGACGAGGGGCTTGGCGATGACGGGGAAGCGGAGGGCGCCGACAACGCCGGAGTTGGACAGGGCGCCAGAATCGTAGATCACGACCTGGCTGGGGATCCCGAAGGTCTCCTGGTCTTGGGGGATCTCAAGCTCGGAGACGACTTGGAGCATGGAAATGCGGTTGTGGAGGCGCTCGATGGCATGGGGGAAGTCGAAGACGGGAACGTCGGGGTGCCGGAAAGCGAAGTCCTCGAGCTGGGCCTTCCAGTCGTCGCCGTAGAGCTTGTGGATGATGCAGTCAAAGGGGCCCTGGTCGGCGAGGGCACGGCACGGGTCGATGGGTACGAGATCGATACCACGACAGGCGGCGAGGCCGACGAGCGACGGCTGTATGAAGCTCTGCTGCTTCTTGGGGGCGAGGGCGTACCCTATCACGAACCTTCGCCGGAGGTGCTCCGCCATAGTGAGCAGCTCAGGATCAATGGGAGCGGCGCAAATTCCTCCTCGCTCTCCGATGTCCTGCAAGGAAAGACGGCATTTTTAGGGCATGAATCGAGGGAAAATTGGGATTTTGAGCATCTAAAGATAGGGTTTACCGGAGAAGAAACATGAAGATAAGGGAGAGAAATTAGGGTTTGCTCGCTCGCGCGCGCGCTCTCCCCCACTCTTTCTCTGAGGAGGAGCGGATAAAAGAGAGCAACGAGCGGGCGATACGCCAGGGAGAGGAAGGCGAGCAAGAGGGACGGTGGTTTCTTAATAGCTCCAGTAACGGTCCCACTACCGTCGGTAACTTCACTCTTCCTCGTACTACCTGACCCTACCCGGCCGGTCTGGGCCGCCCAACCAATGCAATTTTTTTTTTTTTTTTGACAAACATTCTTTCGATTTAGTTTAATGCCTGAAGTAAGTGCAACACTGGTTCGAACTTGGTATAAGAAAATCATGGGACCGCTTCCCAATTAGATCGGTTCAGGAATGGATAGGATGCTTCAACAATCCAAAAATCTAAATCGAATCCCATCTCACATAATCCATATATTGAACCAATTTAACTTTGACAAATATATATATATATATATTTGTAAAAAGCTTAAAACAATCTATTAGAAGGTTTTTTAAAAAATAAATAAATATGACATGAATTCTATAAAACTGAACCTCACCCAATACCATCTGGATTATATTTCGAATAACAGTGCTATAGTACAAAGTTCTTATAAAAAAATCTATAATTATGGTGTAACCTTCTAATTTAATTTTCACTATGGGTTAATATTTAACAGGCTAAAGTCTATAAATGAAAAATATAGAAATGTGATATTTGAGGTTTTTGCATTATTTTATTATCACTTTCATCATGTTTTAAGTTAAAATTTTACGTTCGGATCAGATTTTGATGGCTAGCCCGTCTAATTGTAGTTGTCAAATTCATCTGTTTTGAAGAATGCCAATGAGTTGAGCTGCTAAAAAACAAATTATGGTATAAAAAACAAATATAAGATAATGCTTCTCCTCCTATTTTTATAAAATACGTTCAGCTTTTCCTTCCGGGCCAACTTCATACGAACAAGCGTGTGGGCTAATCGTCTCACCGGAAGGTGACGAGAAACAACGGGCGCATGGTACCCGACTTGAATTGGAGTCTGGAGAGCTGTCGTGGAAGAGTTCGGATCCTCTCCAGCTGCTGCTTGTACTGAGGAGGGGCTGTTTGCTAATCACAACGGTCCATGTTTAATGTTACGGTCATGATTGAATAGGTCCACCACAGCACAAAGCACATGTGTTGCATCCCTGGTGCAAACCTCGCTCAATCATGATTTGGCGCGACGGTCCTGATTGACAGAAAGACTGTCTAGGCCACACGCCGACACGCGTGATTGGAGAGGCTCCCTCCTCGTCGTGGCATGCGACCGCCAGCCACGTTGGATTTGGGGACGTCGCGCGGTGCTGGTCCCAACCGTAACCCAAACAGATCGAAACGGACGGCCAGATCTGAGATTTATAAGACGACCAGCGTCCGTGTGATCGTAGTTTCGGTGGTCCCGACCTTGGAAACCGGGGCCCACCGAATGGAACCTGGAATGTGCGCGATGGGTGGAGCCGTAGATCCTGGGGGCGCACCAGAAGCCGCCTTAGGGGGTTCTGTCCACTTCGGAAAGTGCGAGGCCGAGCTGACCTTGGCGAATAACTAAACGACACGTGGCGCACGGGGAACCGTCGGCGGTTGTTACGATGGATGGAAGAGAAAGCACGTGTGGTCAACGGTGGGGGAGAGTTTGATGTGTGGGGCTGCGGTAGACTTTTGATGTACGAGAGCGACGTCGCAATTCGAAGTGGACTTTCACACGTGCCGGTTCGAGGCGGCGGGTCCGACGATGAGTGCAGTTTACATGGGTCAACCTAAGATGGCTACTTGAATTTTGGATTGAGAGTGGCCTTCGTGTGAGGGACATATGGTCCCATTGATTCAACGCATGGTCTGAAATGATAAATATTAATAGCAGTAGACTGGCTATTATGATCAATACTTTAAGGTCTTGGCTAATTGACAAGACCGATTTGCTTGACCGCTTGGATGTTCATATCGTGTATCAACTTCAAATCCATTGATTTCTTCTATATGATCCATTGATCAACATAGGCCGATCACTTAACTCATTTGGATGGATAATTTGACCTCAGGCCAGACCAACCTTCTTGACCTCGAGCATGAACCGAGGAGAACAATGTCGGCCCTAACCGAAGAGTCATCAATCGAAGAGAACAATCTCAACCCCTGCTATGCAGCAGATCAATGAAGCGAGTTATCTCGGCCTCGGCCGGAAAGCTAATCAGCACAAGTCGACAGAGGCTGACAACCCCAACAACTGATCGCCCTAGCAGCTCGGGTCATGTCGACATCACATTCTGCGTCAGACTTGCATCGCACTCTACCCACACGGACTAGCCTTCACACTGCGGCTATACCGCCAATTATTGTCTAGCATTATTATATATCACGTCGGTCTAGGTAACGACAAAATTGTCCCCTATGTAAGGAGAGCAACCTGAAAAACCTGAGATAGGCAATACACTACCCTTTTCACAGAACTCTCGCTCTGTTGAGATTTCTCCCTTTCATACTGTTGCCTCGTTATTCTCGTTTAGGCTTTGAGGGTCTCCTATCGAAAATCATCTGACAAGTGGACTTCTTGGAAGCCATTCAGCATAGAAGACCAGCACTCAACGTCTCAACCAGCCTGCACAACCCATCTCCAGCGAACCTCAAGGTCATTCGAGTTACACTCCCACCTCAGTTCGAACACGGCAACAACAACATCATATATAGAAAAATAAAATCCCTACTATGACAAAGGAGTTTAATTTGTTTTAATTTTTCAATTCTAGGAATAATCTTCATAAGATTTCTCTTCTAAACAATTTAAATATATCTTAAAAAAAAAAGACTCTAAAACTTCCGAAAATGAAATGTTAGTATATGTACCTAGATTTTAACAATATACCTAGATTTTGACAACTCTTGATGAAGGACAAAAAAAGAGATATTTTTAAACCTACAGATAGAAGATGAGATATAATGCACTAGAATTTAGACTATATGAATTAATTATGTGTAAATTTTTTTAGAACTTAAATTTGAGTTAAATTATTTCAAATTTAAAATCTTTAGCAGCCGCATGTTTCTACATGTGCATTATAACTATGGCTGCCGGGGGGCCCTTCCATCGCCACTTTTTTTCTTTTATTCTCCTTTCTTCCATGCTAGCGGCAAAGGTGGAGGTGGGAGCCCCACCGTTAGAGCTAGCGTCGTTGCTCGAAGCCGCTCTCGATTTTGCCCCACCGCCGAATGGCCTCAAGGAGGTTGGCAGGAGAGCATAGGGTCAAAATGGATGTTGGCTCGAGGGTGAGGGTGCGGTTGTTTTTGGCAAAGGCATGGGCAAGATAATCGACGATGTGGTAGGCGGCAGCATAATCAACAAAGCAAAGAGAGAAACAAAGAAAAAGAACTCGGAACCAATGAACCTCAAGACTTCTTGGTCATCAATGAAAAAAGAACTCGTCATCAATGGCCTGGAGGCAAAAATGGATAGGTACGACAGACCTCAAGAGCTGGGTTTCCCTCCGCACGTCCATCTCCGAGTTGAGGAGTTTGATCCCCCAAGAGCCACCAATGAGGGTCAGCCCAATTGGGTTTCAGGCCAAGCTCGGGTTGGGTTCAGATAGGGTTCAGATATGTAAAAAAGAAATTGTCATTGCCACATATGCTTGCTAAGAGATACTAATTTCATCACTTTTCCGACACATTTTACAAATAAATTAATTATCATTAATCTAATTTACATATTTTTATATTTTTAGAATTTTAATAATTTTAAAAGGTTTATTTTATCTATTCACGATTTTATGGGTCAATTAGGTTGGTCCATAATTCCTCCTTGTATAACCACTAAGCCATGACTCAAAAATAGAGCGTGTTGGCGTTCAAAATATTAGGAGTCTATTTGGGTATTCCTCCTTGTATAACCACCAAGCCATAAGTCAAAAAACAGAACGTGTTGGAATATGATTTGATTTTTAGAACATTAAGAATTTATTTGGATATTGCTTCAGGAATATTCTGCTGAAATTGGATCTGTTGGTCTATCTAGGTGATTTAAAGGCCCGTCCTTATCTTAGTTTAAAAAAACGTGTTTGTAAATCTTTGTTTCCTCCCACTAAGATTTGGATTTGGGGATTTGCATACATTAAAATATGAAGATTAATTAAACTTGCACCATGCACAGATGCACTCATATAAAATAATTATTATTTCATTTCAAATCAATTCAAGCATGTTTCACCAACTATTGATTCATATTTAATGGCCATTTGACTTCGGGGTTCCATTACGATTAGTCCATAATAATATCGTGGATTTCATGGTCAAGGCAATAATGGACGCCAGGAATCTGAAATCATAAACGTGGTTGAAACTTTGAATTCTCGTGATGTACGACGCGCTAGTGCGGACAGGCTGGGTTTGCTTCCGGGGTTCGGGATTGTACCTCTCGCTCAAAAGAATGCTCGATCTTATTTCGCAACCACGTCCGTTGGATCGCACTCCATGCAGATCTGAAAGCAATCATTGTATGATCCAACGGTGGACTCAAGCGAAGAAAGGCGAATCCTTCTTCTACGCGAAAGATACAACCCAGTCCCCTTTTTTTTTTTTTTGTCCATTTTTGTGGGGGCCGGGGGTACGTAAAAGTTGATTCGTTTTTGACCAAAAAAAGAAAAAAGTTGATTCGTTTGTACACTGGCCGGGGCCCACTTGGACATTTCAGGATACCATAAAATAGTTTGCATCTGATGCTAGCATCATTTTCACGTTGAGAGAATATTACCTTCGAAAGAGATTCTAAAAAGATTCACATCTACTTGGCCTGCGAAAAGGTGTTATGGGACCCGCATTTCTTGGTGCACCATAAAAGAGGCCATATTCCATGCCTAAAGAATAAAGGGATTCCATCATTCCATGTAAAGTAAGAAACAGGCTGTGCAACAATCACACATGATACTTGAGGGGGAGGGGGGAGTTCCTTTCTTTGCACGACGAGGCAACATGTAGTATGCTGAGGTCGATTGGAACTGAAGTGTATTGAGATCAGATTGGACCGAGGTACTCTGAGATCAGTTGAAATCGAAATAGAAAGCGAGACCGATCTGCAAAGAAGTCCACTTGTCTGAAGATTTTCAGCAAAAAATCTTTCAATACTTAAGTCAAAGATCTAGTAGAACAGTCGGTGATACCATAACTGCATGATAATAGGTAATCATACATTCAACCGCATAGTAACGGCTCTCCATAATTACTATTTGACGATAATCGTGTGAATCGTGTATTAATTGCCATACTGGTGCAACTATCATTAAAGCCGTTATTGCTATTCACGTAATGATATTTAACGTTATTCTCATGCCAGACCAACTAGATTGGCACGTCAGTTCATACCGGACTTATTTACTTCGGCTAAGATCGGTCAAGAAGGCCAGATCAACCCGTGGTTGGGATAACCAATATTCCCCATCAAGTACTATACTATTTTTTTTTTTATTTCATCCACTCAGGGTCAAGGTTTAAATCCAGTGTCTGGAGCCTACGTATTTTACGTTGAGTGCTCCTCACAAAAATATGGGAGTGTTCCATCTGTTTTTCCCTTGTAAGAGCAATTGTGGAAAGAGAGAGCAGGCTCAGGCTGGAGCAACTCCTCACGCACATAGCACAGACTTATTGCTAGTAAAATTTAACTTCCATGAGTTTAATGCGAAGTTCGCTAAACACTTATGTATATGGACGTCTTGATGCCTTGCCATGCTATCCATATTTTGTACAATTAATAGGCTTAGACTTAACAAGGAATTCAGCATGTAAAGAGCGGAGACGAGGACTCAAGGAGCATCAACTTTTATGACCTCGTAACTTAGAGACTCTGCATCGACAAAGTGCCGCCTGAGTGACTGGCCACATAAGAAGCCACCCAGTTAGCGGCCCCATTAGCCTCCCTATAGACATGTCTGGCTAGGAAGACGTTCCATCTCTACCCATGGCCCAAATATCTCGAAGTGGGAGATGATCCCACCCCGACACCCTCGGACCCTCCTGAATCCACCCTATAATAGTGGCCGAGTCGCCCTCCATAATAATGGAGTGAGCCTGCAGCACTCGTCGAGCATATCGAAGGCCATCCCATGCAGTTCTCAGCTCGGCGTTGGAGACCGAGGTTTCTGCTAGCTGACAGCCACCAGCCGCTACTACACGAGAGCTCGGATTCCTAATGACGAACCCAACGCCCCCTCTACTTCCACCATCCTGTACCGACCCGTCAAAGTTAACCTTGAGGAAGATCGGAAGTGGGGACTCTCAGGGTAAAAAAAACCAAATGAGGCACCGCATGAGCAGAATGGGAGTCCCAGATATCCCAAACTATCAAAGGTCCACCTAACGAGGTCTCGTAACTAAGCTCCTTTGCATGTACACAAGCATACTTCTACGAAGCGCATCCTAGATCAATAGTAGTCGGTGATAAGTTGGGTCAAGTTGGATCTGGTTGAGTAGTCAGAAAAAAAACAACTAAAAACTGGCTAATGCATGGATAAAATATTTATAATTGGGTTTGTAAATATAAATCCACATAAACTAGTTCTCTACATAAATACATACCAACCTACCAACCCATTTAAATTCTCACTCATTAATTTAATATATAATTGAAAATTAAAGTGAGATATGGCATGCGAAGACCACAGACGGCAAATTCATCTATGAATTTAACCATATCATTGTGGTCATAATAAAAATAGAAATTTAGGATATATGATAGCTATAAAAATAATTAAGCATACTTGCTATAATATAAACCCGCATCCAAAATCCAGAGATTCATCATGACCATCACTCTTGATAACCCTTTTTTCAGTGAATTGAACCTCATGGAAGAAAAGTAAAAAAGTTTAAACTATGTTGGTCTGCGAGCTGGTTGATTCTTGACCGGATCAAATTGGATGATCCATTCACTTTAGAGGCTAAATCAAACCCCTCTATTCATGATCCAGTTGATCAGGAGCTAATTTGATTTTAAAAAAACCTCCCTGGCCACTTTATTGCGTGTGGCTTCATGCAGATTGGCAGGTGAAGGGTATATTTTGCCATCTGTAGATGCAAGATGTTGGAATTCATTATGCACCAAATACTACCAGCACCCCCATCCAATCAACTTGATCACATAAGATTAGCACATCCACCTTTTCCTACACATGGTATGATTAGACACCTAGAATCTATTGTCCTCTTCTCATCACTTTAATGGGTGTATTTTGCAAACTTACAATTATATCAAGCTTAAGATAGCTCACTGCCATAGTCTCACGTTGACTAATAAAAAAGATGCCACACAGGTATATTAGGTTGAGCTAGTGCTCTTCCTAACAACTTAAGCATTTGGGATGTAAGTCTGTAACAAATGATATCAAAGTCGAACCTATTCCATGTCACAATTTTTATTAGTTATGTGGTCCCTTACTAGAGGATATCATAATAGAATCAAAAAGGATTTGACACAGTTGAGTAGGACTTAAGCCATAGATGGGCCTTCCTCTCTCGAGTAGGGTTGAACTATGACGAGAGTATTATGAGATTGGGTGGAAATTGTCATAATCCCACGTGGACTAATAAAAAAGAAGGGTTACATATGTTTATTAACTTGGACCAATCCTCCTCCCAACAAATTAAAATTTTGGGTTGCGTGCCCATGACATCACGCATTGTAAAATACATATTAGCCTCTTTAAATCATGGGTGAAAGGTTTCATTAGGTGCGAGCCTGCACAGAGAAGGGCAAATGTAGATTTTCAGTACCCCAAATCTAAATTGGAGACTATAAAATTTTATTTAACATGCAATTGAATTATAACAAACCTAATCCCACCAGTAATAGCAAGTTGACATGAAACCCTAGCTCTGGGAACGTTTGCTATTAGACATGCTTATCAGGCGGGCCAAGTTGGATTCGGGCAGGGCTTAGTTGCAAGTATGACCAAAATTAGCTAGTCTCGAGCCTGACCTTTAAGCCTACTTTCTAGGCTCCAGGCCTGTAACTTCAAACTTCGGGCCGGGCCTTGGGATCTTTGAACCGTAGGCTGCAGCCTGCATAGGAGCAAGGAGTCAAAAAAGCTGAAGAAAAAAGGACTGTTAAAGAGGAGAAGGATGGAAGGATTGACAAAGGCGCAGAAGCAGGAGGCCGCGGCTCATCACCAAGGAGGAGGACGGACTTCCGAAGAGGCGAAGAACAGAAGCCCTTCTCCCCCATCACCGGTGCCCGAGGGGATTTTTCCACCTCGAAACAAGAAACAAGAAGGGGATGAGGGCAGGTTGGCACCGGCCTCGAACAAAGGGAAGCCGCTTTAGGCCTGGCCAATGATGATGTTCTTCTAAAATACTATTTTTTTTACAAATGCTTCTGATATAACAATTCTTCTAACAACATTAACAAAAATAATATCTATTCTAATTAAAAATAAAATAAAATTTTAAAATTACTTTTTTGTTCTCCATTACGTCTTATGAATATTTTTTTCACATCTACTTATTAAAAATATTTTAGTTATTTTAATTTAGAACCATTAATTTTTTAACTGCATTAAATGGCATGGATATATATGCAAAAATAATGATAAAAAATGTAGAATAGTAAAATAAGTGTTTTATGAAGGTGTACACGTAAATATCAATTTTAAATGGATATCATGCAAAATTTGATATTTAGGAAAGTATCTGTGAGAAAAAAGAAAAGCTCGAACGTCGTTGGTGTGAATCGGAGCCCAATCCAAGGCGAGCTCCTATTTTAGGTGTGGGTTGGCCCATCAGACTTAAAAACTGGGTCCGGCTCAAGCGGGCCGGATGGGCCGTCCGGATTTGAACAGGGCTATTCACCACCTGAAAATAAAATGCTTCGCTCACGGATCAAATCGACCGTCGGATTCCGGCTTCAGCAGCCAATAAAAAAAGCTCGTCCACTCATCCACCACCATCGCATTAAAAACAAGCCCTTTTTTTTTTGCTAAAGAAAAACAAGCCCTTCGGATGCACTAAAAAAGTAGAGTGTTACATTAACTGGGGACAGAATGGTGGATCACTGATTGATATGGTTTGGGCATGCGTAGGGAAGAAATAAGTAGGCCTTGGAAAGAGTTGAAATTAGCTTTGCCTTGAAGGGATGACAAATAGAAAACTTCAGAAAGCATTATGAGATTTGTGAAAATGACTTTCAAAATCTTAGAATAAAGGGGCTAAGAAGCCTCCTCCAAGCTAAAAATGAAATATCTAGTACTGCAGTACAAGACTTGATAGTTATGTTTATGGTAATGTGGGAAAATGCCACTTTATTTTATACTTCTTTTCGCCTATTCTTAGATCATAATGTGGTTTTATTTGGCATTATTTTTCTAAATATTGAAGCATAATATTGATGGATCTTGGTTCTCCTCCTTACATAGCATGGGTTGGGTTGCAACTATTCTTTGCATGTAGTTTGCTGCTCTGTGCATTTATTTGTATTAACTAGATGATGTTATTCATGTTGAAATCACTACTTGTCCCAAAAACTTAAGCTGGGGTTTTTCTTTAATGGCCTCTACTCTGGTACCATGTTAAATCACCACTTATCCTAAAAGCTTACGTTGATTATAGAATAAGGTAGATTTATTTATATATTTTATATTTTCTGACAACTTATATATTTGTATTATGTGCACTATGTAGTTTAACAAACATTAGCTACAGAAAACAAATACAACTATATGCAATAATAACAGACTTACCTTACATTAATTTCTGAAAAAGTGAAGCTACCATCCTTGCCCGTCATCTGATGGTGGTCCTGACAGCAAGATTTCACTCAAAGCCATTTTATGGCGTACATCAGTTCCTTCTTGCAAATAATCATCTTGCCTCTTATCCTTTTCTTCCTTATATATATATATATATATATATTCAATTGTTTTAGTTACCTCCTCTAAGGTGGGTTTCGTTTCTTCTTGCTTCTAAACAAAGCTCACGCATTGGCTGTAAAACCATCTTCTCTTGACTAAAGATTGATGGTGCAATCAGATTAATGGCATTTTGTTGTTGTTGTTGTGGATACAAATGATCAGATTGATGGTTGGTGACCACTTTTTTTTATTTTTTCCGGAGGAGTGTGTTCTGGTCCCAGCCACCGGACAAGTTGTGGTATCTTTATCATACTTACGGTGAAGGGCCCACCTCTCCGAGCCTGCCATGTAAGCAATTTTGGTAGATTTATGTCCTCGATGGGCATTATGGAATGGGACTTTCCTATGTTTTAAGGTTTGTGGCCTTATAAATAGTTCATTGTCGAGCCCTGACCAATAAAAAGCTGTCAGTTCAAAGGGTGATGCGGCCATGCTGTCCAAATATTTCAAGTCCATGTAACTTAAAATTTTCAGTATAGAGACAAATATTTTCTGTTTTTTCAAAATCTTATATTAGAACAGAGAAGTAAATCTGAGCAAGATATATTAAAACTGAAGAAATGTAACAAAGTTTCCATCATGTTCAATATGTAGTTTCTTCTTTACAAGCACATAATTATAATAGAACAAACATATTATTATGGACAATTTTACCATATTAAATTTGTTTTATAATTAAAATATGGGTATGCATGATCCTCTGTAGATTTTCTACATAACTGCAATCCTAGAGTTTCTCAATGAATTAATAATAAAAAAAAAAGATCAAGATTTGAGATTATGAAGAGAGATTTGAGATCACCAATAATTTTGCTTTCAGATATGAGTATAAGATGAGCAACGGTCTAAACTGATATGCATTAGATATTTTATCAGCGTGCTCCATCCATCTTGCTCGGATTCAATGATAAAAGCATCCAGATTTCGTTTCTTTCAGAATCAATAGTTAAAGTAATTTTTTTTGATGTAAAATTCAATTCTCTTTTGTAAAATTCAAAGGCTCGACCTCTAGGATGATGGCTGCCAGATCTTTGACACATCAATTTTAAGAACAGAGCTGCAAGCGGCCTGGGCCGGTCTGTGTCATACACGGTGAGTGCTTCGAGCGACCTTGATTATACTAGAAGGTGATTCAACCATTGTAATCAGTTGGATCCAAAGGGATTCGTGCGAAGACGGAGGGTACGCTTCTTACTTTGAGATATCTGGACGATAGTTAGCGATGAAGTGACCTTTTGGGCTAAGTATGCGTACCGAAAGGTCAACGGAGCAGCGGACTGGATACTTTATGATTTGTTCCCTAGTTTTATTGGATATATCTGTTTTTGCAATATATGAAATAACTGCTTAAATAATAATAATAATAATAAACTAGTTTAAGAGGTTTGGTGGGTTGTGATTTGATTGGAGATCAGCATGGCGGTGGCGGTCTGAGGGGCCAGCTGAGGCCGGCAACGAGCCATGAATTCTGTCGGCATTGAGGACATCACATCACCGGCCGCAGACAGAATTCTGTCTTGGCTTTTTGTCCAAGACTTAACAATATTAAAGTGAACATGGTTTCCATGGATGAATGGACTGGTGCTTTCTCTGCACCCCATGAATCTCCGCGTACAAAAAGCCTGGAATATGGGCCATCCTGCATTCCTAATTTCAATTTGGGCGCATAATTTCCAAACACGGCTCTCTCTCTCTCTCTCTCACACACACACACACATTATGTGCATCTTGTCGTAATATACGTAACCCTCAAACAACAGCTTGTGCATAAATTCTGAATGGTATGCTAGCTTTTGGATAATAATCAGGGATCCGACCATCGGTGTAATCAGACCGACTGATGGAAGTTTCCCGTATAGTCTTTAATAAAAATACCATAAAACCATTTAATTCCTCTACGATGGACGACAGCTACAATTCAGCTCATGATCATGCGCAGCTAAGCTGTTATGCATGATTTAGGAACGATTACCAAGTAGTTAGGGCGCACTTCGGTCTCACCCAATAATAGGCAGTGACCCTTGAAGAAACTTGTAGCTTTCTCTCTATATTTTCTCATTTACTTGTCATCATTTTTTTTCAAATCTTTTTTTTTTTCAAAATTTTTATCTAATTTAGGTACCTGAGGATTCAGGCTAAACAAAATCTACCAGGTAGATTTTTTTTTTCTTTTTCAAGTCGGACGATCAGTGTTAGGCAAGCTTTTTTGTCCAAATATAGCAACAACTAACCACTCTCACTTACCAATCTCTTCAGCTCGGAAGATTTTGGCGGCAACAATCAAGATCGGCCATTGTTTAGTTTTGCCGATGAAAGTTTGGTTTTATTGTACATTGATATATCCATCAAATATATGTAGGTGCAATTTAAGATTTGAAAGAAAAATATCTGTTAATGTAAAATTCCCAAAATGCCATTGAAATATTTTTTTCTAACTACCTCTCATTTTTGTCATCATTGGTTAATACTTACCATTGTACTGCAATACTAAATAGTATTACATAAATAGGTTTTCATTATTTGATAATAATATTATGTCAATCAGTTTTACTTCATCTAGCTTACAGTAATCGTTGAAGCTGTGGGTGAATAAGTGAATGTTCGTCCCCTTGTGCATAAAAAATAAATATTATAAATTTTTTGATGTGCACTTTATCATCATTATTTCTGCTATTGTTACTAATAGCCTTTGTTGTGGGATGGGGTTCCGAACTTTAGTCCCACACCGGCTAATCAGCGGAAAGATCCGTGCCTTATAATGAGGACATGCAAGCCTTTATTCTCGAGGCGTCTTTTGAAGGACAAAACCGTGCGGACCCGGAGACCCCAAGGGGCCCAGAGACCCGACTGGCCCGAGGGACCCGAAGGGCCCGCAGACCCAAAGCGAACAATACCTCGGGACGGGACGCGGATACCTTTCCTGCTCGGCAGGTGTGCCGGCTAGTGCCCGGGTATGAACCCTGCATCAGATGGCGCTAGAAGGAGGGCCCCGGCCACGCACAGACCTTCCCACTTGGGGGGCTGTGTTGTAGGATGGGGTTCCGAACTTTAATCCCACACAGGCTAATCAGCGGAAAGGTCTGTGCCTTATAATGAGGAGGTGCAAGCCTTTCCTCCGGAGGCGCCTTTTGAATGACAAAACCGTGCGGGCCTGGAGACCCCAAGGGACCTGGAGACCCGACTGGCCCGGAGGACCCGAAGGGCCTGAAGATCCAAAGCGAACAATACTTCGGGACGGGATGCGGATGCTTTTCCTACTCGGCAAGTATGCGGATTGGTGCCGAGGTGCAAACCCCGCATCAGCCTTAAATTTCAAAGGCTTGGATTATATTTCGACTGGTCACTTGCATTTATCTGTTTATGGCAACCCAATTTGCCATCGATGTGCTTTACATCAATACTTCTCATTTTTAACAAATTTATTCAATATTTGTATATGTAATAACATCATATTTTATGAAATCATACTGAACTATAAATGATTTAAGCCTACCCATACTCTTTGGAGTCAGAAAAGAGAAGTAACTTTCATAGAGAACGAGGCACCAAATTTTTAGGTTGACTTATTTTCCGTGATTCACTAAAGTTTTTGGTAGTTTTTTTTTTTTTTTACTCCGGAAAGAAAAAAAGAATTGTGCCAAATTAGACCTTGATCTCTTTTACATTATGCGGTTTAAGAATAGTTTTTATTTAAATAAAAAAATGCTATAAGAAAAAAATAAAAAGAAAGAATTTTTTATAATCAAATAACATCTCTAGTCTCTCCTAGGGTTACTCAAGAATAACTTGACCAAAACACCCCCTCCTCTCTTAGAATTGCAAATAAATCTCTTAAAAAAATAAAGAAGAAGAAGAACAAGGAGAAGATCGTCCAAGAAGCTTCCCTTATGATGCACATCTGAAAAGACAATTGTAATTAGAATATTACTAGGACATTATAGATACCTGAAATCTAGGGATATTAACAATCTATGGAAACAAAATGCTTAAGTAACTCAGAAAACACTCAACTGGCATGGTGTATCGCCATTGTTCCCTTTTAATTGGTATTGTAAAGTGTGTTATTAAGTGAAGAAGCTACATGATTGGCGCAAGGCATCTAAGTGAATTTTTTAAAGAGATCTATCAAAGTTAACGTAGCATTATTCTCATGGAAAATTTCATCTTGAGATTCTCATCCTAGGAATGCAGCTGGCCTCGAAAGCAACATGGATTTATCATGTGAGGTCTTTGACAAAGTTGGAGTTAATTAGGTTTGTTGCGGGAGGTTCCCCGAATTTAGTCCTACATCGATCGTGTAGCGGGAAGGTCTGTGCCATATAGTGGGGGGGCTCAATCACCCTTCCTCATGGAGGCGCCTTTTATGGGACAAAGCCGTGAGGCGGGCCTAAAACGCCACCCAGAGCGGACAATACCTTCGTGGGGACACTCTCTCTTCTGC
>JAOXJJ010000481.1:5098942-5145716 GCA_025769935.1 Phoenix roebelenii
CTCATGCAACCTACACCATAGATAATTTAATGCAGACTCATATTTATGAGAAATTATTTTCTCCACCACATGCATCATATAGCCACGCATCATGCTGATCACATTTGTTCGACAATTCTTCTCAAAAAAGGACAATTGCTTGAGGGCACCAACTGACGAATCTTCGTCTCTTACCGTTGGTTGTCTTGTATCGAAGGCCAATGGTTATCCGAAACAAATCAATTAATCTGAAAACACCATTTGGAACCATCTTGGTTGAAGCTCGTGCAACCTACACCATAGATAATTTAATGCAGACTCATATTTATGAGAAATTATTTTCTCTACCACATGCATCACATAGCCATGCATCATGCTGGTCAGATTGTCTCATTTCTATTGGCTAATCACCGAGACGAGCACACGATGAATGAAGTCTATAGAAATAAGATGACCTCATTGGTATGGTAGATGGCCATGTTGGTGTACACCAGGATACGATTTACCCATATTCATTGCCCAACTAGCTAGTTTGGACCCGCATTTGATACCAAATAGGAGATCAAACTCTTTTATGGCATAAAAAAAATTACTAGGAGATGATTTGGTAATTTAGATAACTCAGTCAATTTATATAGATTTTTATGTGCGTGCTTTACATGGACAACTTATGTGGTGTTAGTTGAAGAAGGAGACAATACTAACGGATTGAATAATGTTTCTGAATTACAGAAAGCTCATCCTGCCATCTTTCTATTGCCCCTCTAAAACCCTTTCTTTTTTAGAGAGAGAGAGAGAGAGAGAGAGAGAGAGAGAGAGAGAGAGAGGAAGAAGGGAGATATACCCATACTATAATTAAACTCAAATACAAATTTCTATGCATATACCATCTAGAATTTGAGCTTAAAATCATCGATTTTTAGGCAAAGCATGTGACCACTAGAGCAACTCTAATTTACATCTCGTATCCTCTAATCATGCCTAACTTTAACAAAAGAAAATAAAGGTTATCTTTGCAGTAAATTGGTCTTAGGTTGGATTCTCAGGCAAGCCGTGGCAATATTTGCATCTCCTATACCCCAAAATGATTGCAAATTTAGTGCTTAATAAGAATTTAATGGGGCAAACTAAAATGACATCAATGATACAATCTTCAACTATAAGTACACCGCGAGGACATTTATAACAACTAAGGCATGCTGCAAATTTTTATTTCTGCAATTCGAGGCATGCGTAGAATTCACCAACAACGTTAGTAAATAAAATAAGAATCTAACATTGATTTATTTTTCACCCAAAATTTGATCTAGCATTTAGTCACAAGAAAATTTCTACGATATCGGATGGTTATAGATATAATGCACTAGGAGTCATACCAAACCCTATATTATCCAATAAGTAGCCTCCACCATTCTCTGGAATAATGAATAATATATTAACATATGGAGAAACCAGCATTAATTAGAACAGGACTTCCAAGTTCCTCTCCGATGCTATACTAAGCCTAAGAGAAGGTAATACATTTGGGCACTTCATCGTATTCAGTACTTTCGTAGTAGGTAAGATGTCCGGGTCAAGATCAGCCCACAGATTTTTTTTCTCTTTTTTTTTAGAGAGAGAGAGAGCTGCCTCTTCCTCTCTCATCAGCCAAGGCTCAAGAGAGAGAGAGAGAGGTGGCAGGAGAAGTATTCCAGTCAGGCAGCGCTCACGTGATGTACCGCCGCGCTCACGTGGCAATAGCAAATAGGTGGGCGTGAAGCAGCGGCGTTCACGTGACAGAGACCCGAGACTCGAATTCCCGTGGACTCTAGCCGTCACCTCGAGCGGGCCCCAGGAAAGCAACGGGAATTGGAAAATGGGAGCTTAACCCCGGTACCGTCACCGGATCGTATATTTACCTACCTTCTACTTGCTCCAATCGGGCTATAGAAAATGACATTTGCTCCTCCGAAATCATGATGGTAGATGGAGACATTCCCTTCGGAGCTGCAGATTGAGAGCCTTCGTACGTAGCTGATAAAATACGCATGTAACTAGATATTTAACCCTTATCAAAAGGAGAAAAAAAAACTCCATTTTATTCCCACCCAATGAAATGGCTGGTTATAGTTTTTCTTAAAAAATAAACATGTCTTTTTTAGAAGAAAATTATAAGACAAAGCTAATGCCAATATGTGAAGGATATATAATCTACATGGTCTTCCAAATAGGCCCTAAACTTGAAAGTATGTATGTACAAAAGGGATTAAGATGTGGGGAGGGTACCAATAGAGGGCAGGGTCTAGAAGGAACTAGCGAGACTGGTCAATGTAGAGCAAGGCTGAGGTTGGATCGACCGGTGAAGAAGGGCAAGAAATGGAACAAGGTGCAACTACAATCGTGACATGAGGGCATGACAAGATGGGAGGATCGGAGATTTTAGTTTGGAGTACCCAAGGGTAACATAGTTATTCTTTATCCCTGATTAACTTAGCCAAAGATCATGGTTAGTATTCATAAATAGATATAAACGAAGGTTTAATGCAAGCAAAATATTAAGTGCGACATGTAAAATAACGCCCTAAATATGTCTCTACATGTATACATGTATCTATATATACATACATCTATATAATTTGCATATCTAAACCATTGATATGGTTTTTCAACCTGAGATAAGTGGATGCATATAAGTGAAATGCAGGTGGAAAGCGTAAAACTACGTTAGAAGACCTGAATATACATACATACATACATATATGTATACACACCCCTGTCCTCTGTCTGCCATTATTTTCCGTGCTCACACCCTCAACCCAATCTTACACGCCAACCACCACCCCCTATCGGCCCCCTTCTCTCCTCTCCCCTCTCCATGCCCCAACATCATCCCATCAACTTATTTTTTATATCTAATTTTATTTTAGACTATCATTTTGATATATTTTTAGTTCAATACGATGATACTTTATTATTTGATTATATATTTCTATATTTTTTTAATATATATTTCTCTAATAATTTGTATTTTTGGTTTTCTTAAATATGTTTATATGTTTATATTTATTCTCGAATTTATTTTTTAAAATTTTATTTTTTGTTCATTTTATTTTAGATACTATATATTTCTTCTATCTTTGTTTTACATCATTTGCTATCTCTTTCAAATTGATTATTTTTCTTTTGCAATGTATTCTCGTGTTTCAGCTTATTTTTATCAGAATCTTTTTAGGTTTTCTATGCATTTTTAATTTTTTTTATATTCTATTTCATATTTCCAGTTCATTATTTACCCTAAGAGCACATCAATTTTAATATATCATTATATTTCCATCAAATTTCTTCTATTTTCTAATCTTTTATATTACTTGACATTACTTATAAACATCTCCTTTACGTATCCTTCGTTTAGACTTTTTGCATTTTGCTATTTTATTCCATATTTTTCTGAAACTGTATTCTGGGGCTTTTTATAGGTGTACTTCACTAATATAAGTTTATATTTATATGGTTTCTTATTAAGTTAATTTTAATAATTTTTTGTATTTTTTTTATAAATGATCCATTTTTTGTGAAAGCAAACAAGAGCTTACCATGACAGCTAGTATTACTTGAACAAAACTGGTCAGTAGTTTGAACCACTACAAAGGACTAACCTCAGAAGCTGCAAAATGGTAATGACTAGAAGACTTGAGTAATGCAATCGTGTATCGAACCAAACAACTAATGCCGGAATCTACAAAATGGTTATTAACTTTCCAGGTGAAGCAAGTCAATTATTGACTTGCACAGGCTGAAAATTCTTATCCTCCGAATAAAAAAAAAAATCCATGATAATTTCTACGTTTAACTTTAGCTTGGATGACCAGCATTGAAGATCAACATATTGCCCCGGTGTAGGTATTTGGCAATCATATTTCACAGGATCTAGCTTCATCCTAAGGTATCAACATAATAAACAAGTGTAGCACCCAACGACAAGATAAGCAAGATAAAGCACCTTTGCCATCCTTTACTTTTTTCAAGCTGTCTGCCTGCGGATGCATTTTACTGTTTGTCTTGTATGGGATAAAAGCCAAGATCGATTCTATTCACGAACAGTAATCAGATGACAAACTAATCTCTTAGGAACATGGGATAAAAGCAAATTTTTATTAACATATTCTGTACATTACCAATAAAGTTCTACTTTTATTGGGCATCAGACTAATAAAAAGGCACCATGATGCATGACATCATATTCAGCAAGTAACATCATCTAAATGGATTTTAGATTCTGTGGATGACCTCTGCATTGGATATGGTAATAATTTAAATAAGTATTCTACCATTGTTTCTTAAAAGCAATAACCCCCCTCCACAACGTTATCCTGTTCATTGTTTCTTATCCTCTAACAGCCAGCAATAAAACCACTCAATGGAATTTCCGTAAAAGAGAGAGCTGAAACCCATGGGAATTTTGCACACTTCATGAGCATCCATTACTTATGTTGTAAAAGACATCACAGGAGAACAATCTCAGATTCTCAGATGATTAAGCTTAAGTTTCACTTAGCATGAACAAACTATAAGCAATTTTGTGAGGGGCAAAATCAACTTATGATAATCAAAGAACAGCTGGCGATTCATATTTTTTGGTTGAAGAGGTTTTCTTTTTGTATCAGACATTATGTAATTCTCATCAAAAACAATGGTTTGAGGATCTCTCCTTAAAATATACAAGAAAACAATCTAACAATTTGACAAGTGTATGTAAGAAAACAAGAACAGCCACCAGATTCCCCGTTTCAGTGCAACCACAGGGCTACAGATGTTTTTTCAGATTAGATGCTGACCTGGGAGAGACCATTTCTTGATTTGACGTTCTAATTATAAAGAGAACTGTTTCAAGTAGCATACCACAGACCAATCCAAAGATGCCTCCAGCAGTATTCTGCAAAGTTTGTCAGTACTGCCATGGTTAGACGTCTGCCGCAAAATGTGCATTTCCTTTGAAAACCTTTGACAAGCTATTATTACAGTGGAACAGTATGGTTTAAATAATGAAGTGCTCTCAGTAGTTACCATCACAGAACTATGATTGAACAGGGCTCTGAAAGCAGCAAATCCAACCAAATACCCCGTAAACATTATCAGCACAACATGCAGACCTGTCAAAGAAAAAGGTTGCTTGCCTTTAATGTTAATATATCAATCAGGGTAATGACTGAAACAAGAAGTATGCACCAAGATAAACTTATCTGACAAAGGCTAATCAAATTCCATATCTTAGCAAATTGGTCTCTCAGGCTGTGAATATCATCCTTCATAAAACTCAAATCGGTTTCTTTGGAACCAGTCATGTTTTTTACTTGCAACCGGTTCAGGTCAGACTGGATTCAATTTAGGGCCAGAGTTGAGCACAGTTTGAATTTTATAGGTCACATAGTGCATATAAAATTGTATTTTGATTTAGTGAATCAAGTCTAGTTGGTGGGGTCAGTTTTATAAGACTAATAAGGTACAGCTATAGGATATGTACAGACATGGTGATATATGAGACTGGTATCTAGAAAACCACATGCACCTACGGCCCAGCTGTATGAACCTTATCTCATAATTCGCTCATATAAAGCTGGGTTAGAGTTCTACAGATCCTCTTAACATTTTCAAATAACTTCTTGTATTTGAAGAACAGGTTAGCACGCTCGAGACCAGGATTACTTTGATAGATACCAATCACTTACCACTGGCTATAAAGTGAATGACAATATTTTATAATCAGGGCTGGGGATTTTTGTAAAATCCAGATAGTGAGAAGAAATAATCTAGACTCCCGCCAATAACCATAAATGGAACCAACAATGGTTTAATACGTCAGTCTGCGGTCATCTTTACGAAATCTTAACCATATGTTTGCCAAGAATTAATTTGGACTCCCATTGCTAGCCAAAGAGAAAACTGACAAACGCTCGTCCCTTAATGCCTCCATTTTGAAATCTTTTATGAATCTTCACTATATATTCGACAATATTTTATAGTCTGGCATTTAGGCTGCAATTTCAGTTCAGTTCAAGTTTGATCTTTGTTTTTTTAATCCTGATAACAATGAATCGTAGGAAGAATCCATCAAAACTCTGAACAACCCTAGATAGAACAAACCCACCCTAGACACATCTCTGTAAGGTCATGTGTAAGCAGAAGAGGACAGAATCTGAGTTACACAACGCCGAAAAACTTCAAAATAGTCGTAGTCTTTGCACTGTGTTGTTATGGGCAGTTGCCTCCAGATATTTAAGCAATCACCACCAAGACCACCATAATATGCACTCATATAAAGTTTTTCTCTTGTAAGACATTTACACATGATACATGCGAATAAGAGGAGTAAGATGCATGAAATTAGACACCAAAATAAAACAAAATGTACAAAAAGAAATAACTTAAAGATCCCGAAATATCTTTCATCCAAACTGAAACACAATATCTTTCATCCAAACTGAAACACAAGAGTCTTTTGAGGTTTCTGCAACCTAGAGGATGCTGGAGAAATTATTCCCTGGAAATCATGTTGCATTTCTAAGGGCCAACTTCTAGCAAATAGTTGCCTTACAGGATTATATTCGATTTCCACGGATGTGACTAGAGGGGAGAGCTCATATTGTGAATTTAGAACTCCATTTTCAGGTCCTTTGTACTAGAAATTGTAATGTCAATTAGTCACTCAAAAAGCTCCTTAATGAGAATTGGAATGAAATAGAATCCTAGTTGCCGAAATTGGGAATAGTGCAAAAAGCGGGTCTCTCATAAAAACTGAAAAAATAAGGAAACACTAACGAAGCGGGGTGCAACCACAAGTTTCCAAAACTGGTGCACCACCCTGAATAAAGTTTCTGGCCACTAACAGTAGGATAAAAGATAAATCAATTGAGGGTAACAAAGTGGTAATGCATCTGAGATTTCCTCTTAGACATTATAAACTGATATACATGACCAGGTTTGCTTGCTGAGAGATCTGGAAGGAAGTTGATTAAGTGGAGAGAGGTCAAGCTTTGGGCAAAACAAAACTGACTAAAGAGACTTTTTCGAATGCACAAACGTATTCTGTATCTGATCAAAACATCCAGGATTGGTATAGTACTGAAAGAGAGGATAAGAAATATCAAATACAGGTATAGTGAAGGCATTAGTCTTTAATTCTGGAATTTCACATATATTATTTTCTTAAACAAATGGCTATGGAGTAGGACGAGGCACTTAGCTCAAGTTGACTGGAACTGGAATGTTATGGAAGACTATTGAAATGGGACATCATATTATATATATATATATATATCTCATGTTTATAAGGGATTTTTCAAGGTTGAAAATATGTTCTCTTTGTGTATAGTTTATAAAGTTAGAGGGCAACAAAAGTGCTCTTGGGAGCACATGGAATGCCCTAACATTCCCCTCGTATATCAATATCCTTAGTTTTGTGGAAGAGAGATGTTAAAGTGACTAAATCAGGAATATATTGGCAACAATAAAAATCCTTTTAGCCTAACTCAGGAGACACTAAAAAGAAATTTAGATTGGCAAGCTTGTTCATTTGTCAATAATTGTTTTTTAAAATATTTTACTTTCTTTTGTAATAGAGGAAACTTGGAATAGTTGCGGTTCAGCTTGGCCACAGACTTGAGAATGATGGTTCATTAAGGTTAGCTTGGCTTTTTTTTTCTTCCATTTTCAAGATATATAGATTTTAGTGGGTATGGATGACTTAATTTGTATGAAAGTTCAACATATGATTAAAGCTGGCATCTAGAATTTACAAGGCAGATGGGGACTATGTTTCATTTATTTTTTTTGTCTCAGAGATAAATATGGTTCCCTATGAACAGTGCCTTTTCCCTTTTCTAAGGTTAAAGGAACTTCCAGAGCTGCTCTCTACCTGCATAAGCTAAAGCTGCAAGTTCCCAGCTTATAGATTTACATTATAGGGCTTCTTCCCAGTCTTTATTTAACAGAACACCAAAAAGAAGAAAAACTAAGCTTCATGGAAGGGTCTTCTCTTCCTCCAAGTTAATCTATCTAGAACTAATTCAAAAGGGCGACAACAAGTCAGGAACCAACTACTAAAGTATCAAACTTTGCTGGATCATGATTGCTTAAGTTCAAGGAATCCACTAATATCCTAATGAGGTTGATAATATCAGAGTTTGGTGCTTCAATGTGCTTATGCATGAAGGTTCTAAAATAAAGCTTGCGGCATCTGGGTTCCATCCCAAGTCAATTTCAGATGGAATCCCATAAAACAAAATGTTTGGCCAATCTTCAACTAATCATCAAAAATATGGGTCACATGGTCTCCGGTATATATCTAAAAGGGGGCAAATGATTACATCGTTGTGAAATGATGATAATTGAATTATGATGAACAAATATAAATCCACACCACTCTAAACTCGGGAAGAGAATTTAATAGGACACATAATCTAGTAGACCAGATCTATACGCGGTAAGAGGACTTCTGTGGTTAATTGGACATCTACAGTAACCTCTTTTTTTGGCTACGTTCATGTGAAAGTCTAAGCCTTGGTGCTTTGCATCCTTCATGTGGTATGCCTTCCTATAAGTCACTCGCATTTCTTCAAAACAGATGACCTTGGGGTTTCATGTTTTATGCAAAGGAGTTTCGTTTAGGGTTTAGGCTTAACTCCCACTTCCGATTGTGTAGCATTTTAATCTGATTTCTTAAGTCTCCAAACATTTTCAAGAAACCACACAGAGCTACTATCTCTATTTCAAGACAACAGAAGAACAAAGAAGAGATCTTTACCAAACCCTATCTGATCTTTGTAGGAAGAGAAGGGCTCCACGGTCTTCTTCTTCGGCGCGATGTCCTTCACAAGTTCCGCGTACTCTCTCCTCTCTGCCAGTTCCGCGAGCTTTCTCAGCCTCGCCTTCAATTCCTCGCTCTACCAATCCCATCCAAACACCAAAACCTAACCCTAAAAAAGATTCCGAGAAAAAAAACGAAAAATTGATGCTCTCGAGTGGGGTTCGCACCTTTTCCCGGCGTATGGGTCGGGAGAAGACGAAGTCAACGCCGGCGAAGAGACGGCGGAGGGCGGGACGGCCGTCCGGGGGGAGGGCGGACCAGATGCTCCTGAGGGATCTATAAGGGACCGAGCTCCGGGAGGAGAGAGACGAAGAGAGTTCCCGTAGCTCGTCGGTGAGGTGCTGCCGGTCCTCCGCAGCGGACAGGAGAAAGGATCGGACGGTCTCGTTGTTCGCCATGACTAGCCCGGTACCGCCGTCGCCGGCGGGGCCGCCAGAGTGCGGTGGCTCCTCGGGCATCGGATTCGGCTTTTGAAGCTATCGGGTAAAGGCCAAATCCACATATGCGCCTGAGAAGATTAACTTATCGTTTAGATGCTGCGTCATGTGTCGGATGGACTTGGAAAGTACCACGTCCACGTGGAACGGATTCTGTTGAGCCGTGGCGAATTTGGGTTCGGACCGCCTTAAAGGTACCAGGCAGGGCTTAAGTTGCTGCTTGTGCGCGAAACATTTCCTACATAGCTCCTCCTCCTCCTCCTCCTCCTCCTCTTTCCGCTAAGGCGGGCATTTTATACAGTTCTAATATCAATACGTTAGAAAATAAGATATCTTTAAAAGATCTAGGGATTTCAGCAAAAAAAACAAAAACTCCAAAAAAAAAAAAAAGGCTCTAGGGATGCGTGCCTAAAAAAAATCAGAAAAGTCTGTCGGAATGATCAGCCATATAAAAGGTCAATTCAGTCTGCAGTTTTATTCGCCGCTCGATAAACGTACCTCGTCCTAAAGTAGATGCAATCTCTTGCCAAGTGCCGGATGTCCTGAATTAGGGATGTGACCCTACCTTCCTAGCTCGACCATGAATCCAACTAATCACCATCATTGAGTTACCCTCCAGCAAAATGGCATAGACCCTCAATGTGCGTCACGCATGGTTCCTACGAGACCCTCAGCTCCGCACCAAGTACTGAGCAGGTGTAGATTTGGCATCCATCCGCAGCAATCAATTTGTAATTCGGACCTCTGGTAATAAAGTCCGCTCCTCCCCTCTTGCTACTATCCAACACGCATCCGTCTAGGTTCATCTTGAGAAAACTCGGGAATGGAGTCTCCCAGGTGATGAACATCGTTCGAGACGCTATAGAAACAAGGGTAAAGTCCCAAGTGCCCCGAGCTATTAAGGGTTCTCCTGATGGTTGAGGTGGATGATCTCTGCAGCCTGCACTCGAGCCCTCTCCAAAACAATCCTCAAAGATTGGCCACTCTCCCCAAAAAACTAAATGTTCCTAGCAAGCCAAATATGGTATACAACATAAACCGCAAAAACATCTCCCGATCTAAGGTGAGGCCTACTCAGTCGGCTCCTCAAAAGCTAAAGGAAGAAGTCCCCGAGATCATCGAATAGAGCACCTCCAGAGGGATATCTGTCAGACTCCAAACTCACACTGCTCTCTCGCACTAAAAGAGGGCACGATCAACAGACCCCACCCTATAGCAGGGGCAGGTTGACGAAATGCTCAATCTGCATCTGCTTAGGATGACTCTAGTTAGCAGGCTCCTCCTAAACACCTTCCAAAGGATCAAAGCAACCATTGGGTGGACTCCCAGCCTTCAGACCCAGGCACAGTCATGACTCTGAGTTTGCCCTCCTCTGAAGAAGCCATGGAGATCCCTAGCTCTGACTCTTAGACTGCAAGTGGATCTCCAAACTCACACATCCGGAACACTACATTCCGAAATAGCTGCAAAGTGCACCCTCTCTGCTAGGTGCTCCCTGAACAAGCGACCGACCTAGTTGGTATCCCAACTCCTCTCCCCAGGTAGAAGAAGATCGCAGACCTACATGTTATTCCCCCCACCTCAATGCATTAATGGTCGACCAGAGTTTTAGGGGAAGGTCATCCATCCATGCATTCCTCATGACAGCCATGCTCCACCCATCCCCAATTAGACATCTCGTATTGGCCATCACCAACGGGGCATGTGCACAAATCTCTCTACACATGAAGGAGCACCTCTAACCAGCATAGATGTCCCACCATGTTTAGCCATCGACGTTTTTCTCTTTTACAAGCACTTTTGTGGACAATATTATTGGACATTTGATCTTTAAAATTAGGAAAAAAATATATATTTTCGTACAATAAAATTTTAAGATACTAGCAGTCGAGTCAATGAAATATAGCCCATCATAATTTACTTAAAAAATTAAAAAAATCACGCGAAATCAAAAAATTGGACAGACGGAGCTCAACACCATCTGCCTTTGGCATCATGTGATTGCATATGATTTTTAAATTTACTAATATGACAAATTAAAGATTAAAATAATATTTTATATCCAGTAAATCATTTTTTTTAAAAAAAAATCTAGATTCGGATCTGCCACTAATTCAACTCCTAATTATATCCTACATCTAGTGCACCAAATCAGCAGTAAACCATGCCAACTGTGCAAAGCCACAACCAGCGCCCTCAGCCAGCACCCTCAGCAACGCCCCCTTTGACCTCACCGAACTTCGACACGACTGCGACCTCCCTCGCCGTCCACTATATCTCCCTCCCTCTCAACCCCTCTCCCTCAACTTCCACCACGAACGCTCCCATCGCCATGTGCCCTAGAATCTAGATTTGCGGAACCCGATCCCTCACCACCAGTCTGACTCCCTCTCCGGCGACCACCTCCGGTGCCTAAGATGCTGCCGGCGCCACCTAGAGGAATGGCCACCCCTGCTCTGCTAGCACTGCTGCCAGCTCAACAGCCTCCCCAGCTGGTAGTCGGTTCTACGATTCGGACACGTACACCGTCAATCCTAGCAACGGCCGGTCCGGCCCCCCTCGACAACCAACTATCGCATTGGCAGCTCCTTCGTCCTTTATGCCATGGCTAGCGGGAGGCCTTCGAGCGGCGAAAAAGAGGGGGTCCATCGTGAAGACGGGCAGACTCAAGGAAGGGCTTCTTGAGGGCGTCGGCAGTGTTTCAGAGGGCAGCGTTGAAGTGGTGACAAAAGCTTGCCAGCAGACGAAGATGGCACAAGGGTGGTCGGAGGAGGTGATGAAGAACATACATGAGAGAGCTGGAAGTGAGCTCCCTCGGCTCCACGACCCCTCCACCTTCTTCCCCCAGCTCTGACAACCCTCCGCCTTCTTCCCCCGCTCTAAGACCCCTCCGCCTTCTTCCCCCAGCTTCGAGACCCCTCCACTTTCTTCCCCCGACTCCAAGACCCCTCCGCCTTCTCCCTAGCTCCGAGACCCCTCCACCTTCTTCCCCTAGCTTCGAGACCCCTTCGCCTTCTTCCTCCAACTCTGTGACCCCCCCTACCATCTCTCCTGGCTCCGCAACCCCTCCGTCTTCTCCCTTGGCTCTACCTTCCCCTCCGAATCTACAAGTTTTTTTAATATTTTGTTTGATTTACTGGATTGAAAATACTATTTTGCTCCTTAATTTGCCATGTCAGCAAATTTATAATCATACGTGGTCATGTGACATTAAAAGGCAGATGTTGAGCCCCATCTACCTGATTTTCTCGTTTTCGTTCAATATCACCTTCTTGACCCAATTACCATAATCCCTTTTTTTTTATACATCAGCTGCTCACACTAATCTCGCATGTGCGTGGCCAGCACCGTCAAGAGAAAGTAGGCAACTCAATGATGAAGAAACATCCAACTCCTGTGTCTAGATGATCTCGCCGGTGTGTTAGGCAGCATAGGAGGCGACCCAGTCAGTCACCTTGTTCACCTTCTGGTACACATGCACGGCCTGGAAGGTATCACTCCCTCACCAACCATCAGATGTCGCCGAGAAGCGGATGCTCTACTCCCCTCCGTCCTTTCTGTAAAATCCACTCCACCACTACTATCCAGTTCCCATTAAGAATGATGCGTCTGGCCCCTAGCACCTATCTCACATAGGAGATTTCCTCTCATGTTGCCCGGAGCTCCACCCCCAACACTGAAACCTCGAAAAAGCGACACCCCCTAGCAGCAACCAACCTGCAGTCTTGATCTATGATCATAAACGTAACTCTAGCTCCATCACCACCACTCGGCAAGTTACCATCAAAGTTCGCCTTAAGATGGCCAGGGAAGAGGGGCTCCCAAGAAACAAGGATAGACCTGGGTGCTGTAACAGCAGAATGGGGGACCCAGATTTTTCTAGCCAGCTCAAATGAAACCATCGCTTTAGCCTCAGTGACTTCAACAGCCTGATAGATAACTCTATCCACAATAGACCTCAGGAGTGCCCTCCTATTCTCAAAGATCTTGTCGTTTTTATCCAGCCAAATATGATAGGCCAAATAGACGCAAGCAATACCCCACCCAATAGTGCTTGGCAACTGCATGGCTACCCTCATGTGTCGTAGAAGGTCCTCAGCTGACTCAACGGACCTCGAGAGTGAAATTGAGACTCTTCTCCATATCTGTGTGCCCGTAGGCAAGCAAGTAGAACATTACTGACAGACTCCACCACATCAGGGCAATCCACACACACTGAGGGAACCCTAACCCCCTCCTAGCCAATATGCTTCTAGTCAGCAGACAATCCCAGGCCACCTATCAGATAAACAAGGCCACTCGGGGTTGGACCCGCATTCTCCAAATTCATCCTGCGTCAATTCGTTGTAATTCATTTTTCGCTGACTCAATTGCTAGTATTCCAAAACTTTATAGTATAAAAATATTCTAATTAATATCATTTATTTTAAAGTTATAAAAATATATTTTTAAGCAATGCCAACAATATATTCCATGTTGCTTCTCGTTTAGAAGAACAGTAGTAGCAAGAAGTTCAAATTTTCTAGCTTCTTCTAAAAGTACATTTTTCTTCTCATAATTTTTTTTTGAATAATGTTACTAAATACTTATATAGCACTTTTTTTTTACTTTAAAAAAGTATATATATATATATATTTATATATACGTAAAAAATAATTTATAAAGATAAACATGAAAATAGTAAATTTAAAAAAGTACATATAATAAAAATGGGCTCAGACTGGGCCAACTCCAGATTGGGCTAAGAAACAAGTCAGACTGTTTGGGTTAGGCTCGAGTTTAAAAATAGAGCTTGAGTAAATAATAAGTTGGGCTCGAGGCGATGCTTGCCTTAGCCTGAGCCCAGCCTGATAATAGGTCCGTTTTTTTTTGATATATCTGCTGCTCATACTACTTTCACATGAGTACAACCAGCTGAATCATCAAAAAGTAGATTATATAGTGGTGAAAGAACAGAAGCATGTCTAGTTCAAATGATCTCCAGAATAATGGGCAACAAGAGAAGCGACCCAATCAAACCTACATCTTCATTCTCTGCCCTCTCCATTCTGTCTCCTCTTCAGTCTCTCTCCTCACCTGTCTCCCTCCTAATCTCTCTCTCTCCCCTTTATCCTCCATCTCCCAATCTCTCTCTTCTCTCTCTCGTCACTCTCCCAATCTCTCTCTTCCCTCTCTCCTCTCTCCCAACCGATCTCTTTCTCTTCCGTCGCCCACCCAATCTCTCTCCCTCTCTCCGTTCTCACTATCCTCTCTCTTCTCTCTCTCTCTCTCCCTCCCGATCTTTCGCCCTTCTCTCCTCTCTCTCCCACCCAATCTCTTTCTCCCGTCTTCGCTCTCTCTCCTCTTTTCTCCATCCTATCCAATCCCTCTTCCCCTCCACTCTCTCTCCCTCTCAATCTCTCTCTCTCCTGATCTCTCTTCCCTTTCACCTCTCTTTCCCATCCATTCTCTCCCTCTCCTTCTCTCCCTCCCAACCTATCTCTTTCCTCTCTTCTTACCCCACGTACTCTCTTCGCCTCTTGAATTGCATGAAGGAGAAGCTTGGGCCTGGTTCCAGACTGGCCCAATCTGAGGGTTGAGCAAGGGTTTGGCCTGGGCTCATGCTTGGGCCGGAATTGTGAAAGAAATCTCGGACTTGACTTTGCTCAAAGCCTGAATTTTTTTCAGACTGGATCCAAGCTGCATAAAATCCTGATTTGGCTCGGTTGCATTCCAGCTCTAAATCCTTTATGACCTGTTCAACCAACCAACCAACTAACCTTGTTTAAAGCTAATGGAAACTAAAACCAAGAGTCATGGTCTATCGTGGTTCCATGAACCAGCAGTGACCGAAGTTGAAATGAAAAAATAAATAAATAAATAAATAAGCATGAAATACGTATTTTTTATGCGTACTGCTTTATGGTTGGATTGGTCACCAATTCAGCGGTGGACCTGATCCCATTAAAATTTATACGGTATTTGATTAGCGAACATCATGCACCCCCCACGCGGCATCAAACACTTATTGATTGGCATTTAATTCCGAACACAGCTAGCCGTCTGGGCGGGCACGGTGTTGCCTGTGATGGGACGGCCGTGCACCGTGGGAGCCCTGGGATTGTCTCGATGGGAGGAAGGCTTCCAGGATCCTCTTACTTTCTTAAGATAAATTTCCACGGCGTGACTTATTTTTGGTGTCTCAATAATTAGAGCGGAGCTATGAGCAGCATAGAAGAGCATTTTCTATGCGAAACGCATTTTAGGTGCGGTGTGTATCCACCTAAAGAGTGATTCGACTTCTGTGATTGAGGAAGTCCGTATACGGCATTCTGAGTCAGGCAAATAGTTCTTGCTCTTTGATATATGACGAATAGTTGGAGAGTCTGACTTTTTTGAGGCCGCTCATGTTTACCGAAAGGCTAACATAGCGGCCGACTATATAACCTGCAGCGCATCACTCGAAGAATTTTTTTTAGATGAATCAGGTGGATGTTTACTATTTATTTAGTCAGCATTTCTTGTCTGATCTAAATGGCGATACTTACATGCGTATGAAGAGTATGAAGAGCTGGTGTACCAAAAAAAACAAAAACAACAAAAGAAGAAAAAAAAGACTGAAGGGTTCTCGACCTTCCTGACGCGTTGCGAACCTGAGAGGCTTTTAATGTGCGGGGCCATCGTTACGTTTGATGAGGACGGAGCCGTTTAATGGGCTCTTCCCCCGCTTATTAAAGGCAACCTAACATGAAATGATCCTAAAGGTTGAATGCCGACTGCTGCATTACCTCGGAGAATAAGAGTTCTGGCCTAGACTGATAAAGCCGGTGTTCAATTTTTCCATCTCTATTTTTTTATATTTTTATTTAGTATTTTTGTTTGAGGCCTTTGGCCCCTTCTGTATTAAAAAAAAAAACAAAAGAAGAAAACGCCGACGTCGGTGCTGGGCTGGCAAAGCAAAGCAAAGCATTTATGCTGAAAAATTAAAGCAAGGCACCCTAGTGGATTTATGCCTTTCTCCTGGTGGATACACCTTGGTTTATTAACTCCAGTCCTTCGAGGCATAGAACAAGTCTGAGAACAGAGTCAAGGTGCAAATTATGGACTGGTTTCCCAAGGAGAATGGACTTGGTCTGGATGGTGTCTTATATCATGAAAACTTGGAGCTGCGTTGTAACTTTTCTTAGGCATAGGTTGATGAGGCTCAGCCTCACCGCATAGATTTCCTGGATTAGTTAGAAATAATTTATGAATAAATCACATAACTTGTATAAAACTTCAGAACAATTGAATAGATCTTGGATTAATTCATCACGAAGAATAATTCAAAGAATTGATTCGGTCAAGAGGAAACTACACGCACCAATTCCTTGCTGAGACATGATGGAAACCTGAATGAGGAGTGCATTTAGGATTGTAGCATTCTTTGTGTTTTTTTTTTTTTTTTTTTTTTGAGTCAAATAGGTGACGCTTCTTTTCTTTCGCTGCTTCCTATAATGAAAGGCTATAAGCTAATTTTATCAATATCATTATTAACTTTTATTCCTCTTGTGCTAGAGTGGTGAATGGATGGATGGTTATTAACTTTTTTTTTTGGTTCTCTTCTTTCTTTAATTTTTCTCAATATCGGTTGTTGTTGTGAGGTATAAATTAAACTAGTTAAATAGGTCGGATCGGATCACCTAGTCATGAAACAAGATAGATTCAGATTTCAAATCCTGACCTATTTAATAAATAGATCAAGTTCATATTTAAAATTTTCTGACCGAACGTTTATGGCCTCATCCAACTTTATTGCCACCCCTAATTGGCATACGTGTTGACTCATCACGGCCCTACATCATTAACAACAAGCCTGCATTCATGCTTTGCCCATATAATTTGTGGCAGCTCAAAACTGCTTTTCTAACAAGTTAGCTTAGCTGCATTAAAAAACACACGTACGCATACACAAAAATTAAAATTTTAACACAGGATCCAAAGGAATACCACCAGTGCGACCACCTACTAGGCCCACAATATATCTCAAATAAAATATAAATTTCAGGATGCACTAAATTCGCCCAACCAAAAACTTCAACCTTCCATATATTATATTGTCAAATAAGTTAATAGCATGACGCTCCATATTCCGTGCCGTGCTGTTTATGAACTCTGGAAAAGAGACACTTAGCCCACCACTCATCCACAAGATAAAATAATTAAATTATCAAACAATGAGACGAACTCCTATTTACGAGCACATGTCCTCACCTATTTTCTTATTTAAATTCCAATATTCTCTCCGAATCAGAGATCCAAACTCATTCAAATCTAATTATAAACGCAATAATTCTTATGGATATTTATACACAATCAAAAAATTCAAATAATATCTTTCGACTAGTTATTTTGGGTAAAGTCCTACGTTGCTATAAATAGTATCAGAGCGGATCCGGTTTATAACCTATATAATCTATGAGATACTGCAGCATCGTTTTCTTAAGGCATCAATGCCAAAAATATAAAATTTTATAAAAAAATAAAAAAATATATTATTTAGGTTTTTTAATTATTATTTGTACTTATAACTTAAGTATTCATATTTATTCGATTCGTGGCTGAAGTGGAATTGAACACATCCGCATGGGTGGCGGGGGGGGGTAGCGGGTTGCCGATACGCACGCTTTCCTACCAAACCACTCATCAATGTGCCCGCGTCTCTCTACCTCACCGGTGACCGGACAGCTAACAACCACCTCCCCCTACCCGTCTCTTCGCACACCCTTTGAATGCTCTCCCTCCCCATCCCTTTCACCGCCGCCCCTCCCTCATCCCCCCTTTTAAATCCCAACACCCCCCCTCCTAACCCTCCTCCAACCCCTCACCTTCTTCCTCTTCTCGTTCTACGCCTCTCTCAAGCTCCCAAAGTTTGCAAAAGCTCTTCATAGAATGGCACCAGAATCTTTCCGGCACGGCTCGAAGGCCGTCTGCGTCATGGACGCGTCGGGCCGCCTCGGCGTGTCGCTCGTCGAGAGGCTCCTGCAGAGAGGATACATCGTCCACGCCGCGACTTGCGTTCATGGTTTTTAATTCTCTCCTCGATCCCTTTAATTTCTTCTTTCGCTTCGGCTAAAGTCGATTGTCATGGTGAAACTGATCGATAGGCTTTCGATGTTAACTGGCGCTCCAGGGGATGAATTGCTTGGCTCGAAGGGGTTGTCGTGCGATAATAAGCGGCTCAAGGTGTTCCGAACGGACCCCTTCGACTACCAAAGCATCGTCGACGCCATGAAAGGATGCGCCGGCCTCTTCTACACCTTTGAGCCTCCGCAAGATCAATCTAACTATGATGTGAGTGACCCATTAGCTCGTTTAATCTTTACTTTATTGCTTCTTAAGTAGCGCTGCATTAAATTTTTGAGGAGTTCGGACGCTGAGGGAGTAGTCACGAGTTGGGCTTCTAGATGACGCGGCTGTTTTAATGTTTGGGAGGACCTTTTCGTACGTATTCATGTGAGCCATGGCCGGCCTCCAAGCATTCATTGTTACGCCAAACAGCCAAAAGAATCCAGCTCTCTCTTGACACGAAGCATTTAGCTCCATGCCAGGTGTCTCGTGCTGAACTGTTACGAGTACTGGTTTCTGTTCTTCGCAAGGTGAAGCAGCTAATCCTGTTTATGTTATCCAATTGGTGGTTAGGGGGGTGGGAGGGTGGTTTAAAGAGTGTTACAACCTGGGCAGGATTTATCGGATGGTGATCAAAACGAAATGCCGACAGCTTTTTCATGACTCTTGCAGGCACCTTTAATTTGCTCTTTAACAAAGCGTGGCTTTCGCTAGTCTTGTCCTTCATCACTCGAAGGTCTTCGCTTTATAAATTATCCAACGTACAGTAGTAAATATGCTGAGGCTGTACGCATGGTTGCTTTGCTTGGGACTGGAGGAGATCGGTCTTTTAATCATAGGCATCTCTCTAGCCCAAGTGGGGATTGGAAAGGATCCCGGTTCTACTTATTTCTACTTGGTATAAGGAATTAATGTTTTACTGGAAAAGGATGGGAGAAATTGATGACATCAAAAAAAAAAGCTTGAGAGGGACAATTCATGAAAGCTGATGGAACACTCAATTATTTAGACCTATTATTCAACGTTTCCGCGATTGCATGTTTCACTTTCTTTTTCCAAAGTATTTATTACAGCCCCTTGTTAGCCGATCTCTTTTAATGGTAGTGCCAATTAAATGTTGAAACTGGCTTGTTTATATACCTTTTTTTTTGGTACATCGGCTGCTCACACCAAACGTAGATGAGTACAGCCAAGAAAGTCATGGTGGAGACTCTAAATTTGTATGTGATATGCAGGAATTCATGGTGGAGGAGGAGGTGAGAGCAGCACACAATGTGTTGGAAGCCTGCGCTCAAACGGAGACCATAGAACGGGTGGTGTTCACATCATCTGTGACTGCAGTTGTATGGAAAGAGAATCGCAAATTAGCTGCAGACTTTGATGAGAGGGATTGGAGCGAGCCTAATTTCTGTCGAAAATTCAAGGTATGATGTCAGTTTACTGATCTTCCATTCTGCCCTTCTAATGTTACTCTAATATCAAAAAGAAAGATAAGGAATCTCTTATTGGTGCAAAGTCATGGAAGCCATATTAAGGACTTGGACTTATTAGCAGGTGGTATAGATGGATTTGATGAGATTTAAATACTATTCAAACCCAAAGACTGTATCCATCCTTGAGTCGTCCAACAAAAGGTAACACACAAGATTTGCACTTCCATTTGTCTTGTTTAGTATGTCTGAGGTTAACTTCCATTTGTCTTGTCTCTTATGAAAAATGAGAAGCTTATGCTCAACTTTATATCCAATCTTTTGTAAGAGAGAACAAAAAAGTTTATATAGGAGGCCAGGTTTTGACTTACAGTTTAATATATGAACTAAGCATTCTACAATGATCAATTTCCTTGCTACCTTTCTATGTTAAAATATCTCCTTGCGTAACATAGGTGTTACAAATTAGTTTACCTAAAACCACCAGTAAAGGACTATTAAGGTATTGATGGTTTATGGAGTACTCTTTTTTAGCAGTTTAAATAATGAATTAAATTAATTGGGATCTTCGAGAAGCCTCTTTCCTTAATAACTTATTAGACAGGGAAGGAAAACACCCTCTGTTGTTCAACTAGCAGGTAATACTCCAAAATCTAGGAACGAAAAGTACTCGCTAACCATTGAAACCTCCTAAACTCCTAGAGTGAAATACTAGTTAAATGCAAATGCCCCGTTCTCTACTTGAACCTCATATTTGAAGACTGCCCGGCTTCTTGGACAATTGACCTGCTGAATGTTCAAAGTTGGCTCCTGCTCTTTTTTTTTTGTTTGGGACTGGAGAAAGATTCATCAGACCAACTTAAAATATTCTTTACGACCATGACATCTATAGGCGGTTCATAGTCGCCCTCAATGCAAGCACAAAACGACACCAAATGGATATATGAAAAATAAACACCTTCATCTACACGCCAATAATTTCTAAAGAATCAGTATTAGCATCCAAAAACTTTTCCTTAGCCCACCATTTTTATAACCCTCTAAACAAGCACCAACTCTAATATTATAAGATTAATTCCTGCTTTCAAGTTAGTGAAGCATGTTATGCTTTTCAATAGGCCTGCAAGAGCTTTGCTTCGTCCCAATTCCGGAGTCCAGCTTCTTCTTAGCTGGTGTGTTGGGCCACACTTGCAAAGCTGTCTCATTATTTATTCATAAATTTTAATGGCTTAAAAATATTTTTTTTAAAAAAATCTCAATTTTTAGCTAATAGGAAAGTAGTTTCTTTTATGTTCGTCATGATTTTTTTCAATAAAATATAAAAAAATTATTTTTATAGAATTTTTTTATTTTTTTTATTTGAAAACTTCAAACAGACAAAACTTCTTTCTTTAACCATACTTTTCTCTTTTACTTTCGTCCAATATTTACTATTGAATATATTCTCAGCACAGATACCTTGCTTCCAAATTTGGAAGTTTTCAAAAATTTAATTGTGGTTACTAATTGTTTGTTTTAGTAATAAAAAAATTGAATCAATAATTTATATGTTATATCTAAATATGTGGGACCGCGTCACGGTGGCTTGTATGATTTTTTGACGGCAGCTGTGGCACGGGCTGGCGAAGACGCTAGCGGAGAAGACGGCGTGGGCGCTGGCGATGGACCGGGGCGTGGACATGGTGTCGGTCAACGCCGGGCTGATGGTGGGCCCGGACACGTCGTTGGCCAGCCCCCACCTCAAGGGCGCCCCGGAGATGTACGAGGACGGCGTCCTGGTCACCGTCGACGTCAACTTACTCGCCGACGCCCACATCGCCGTCTTCGAGACCCCCTCCGCCTACGGCCGCTACCTCTGCTTCAACCGCGCCGTCTGTCGCCCCGACGACGCCGTCAAGCTCGCCCAGTTGCTTTCCCCCTCTTCGCCCTGCACTTCCCCGAGGTATTTGCCCCTTTCACTGGTATTTTCGTAACCAAGCACAGAACGTTGACTATTTTTGCTAAAACTTATCGCAATTCTATTTGTCTGCAGTGACGAGTTGAGGGTGATCCAGCAGCGGATCCAGAACAAGAAGCTGAACAAGTTGATGGTGGAAGTCGCCGCAGGGAGGCAGGTGGACGGATAAGAGCCGTATACTAGAGTTGGGATCGATTACTAATAGATGGCCATTTAATAATAGATGGAGACATCACGTTAATAGGTTCTTCTGTCACTATTGTTATCGATGGTAAAGAAAAGGAAGTGTGGTGCAGTAGTATAAGGTTGATTTGATTGGATAAACGGTGCAATATTGGAAATGGCCAAGGAGATGGCTGCCTGTATTTAGTGGCGTGTGAGAAAGGTTGAGCCAAGTGGCTTGTTTCTTTGATTCCTTTTTTTTCAGGAAAAAAAAAAAACATGATTGTTGGCACGAAATGAATCAGAGGCAGGCTTGGACGGAACAAATGAGAATGGCTGGTAATTTTTCCTTTTGTGACTTGTCTTTGTTCGATTAATTTTTACGATTATCATGTATCATATGATTGCGAAATTTAACCAAACTTGACTAGAAACAATTTGCCACTCATTTAATTATTTTGTCTGCAATTCCAAGAACTCTGTGGTTGTAAGGCTAGCCATCTGAAAAAGACTTTCATTTTGGAGGACCGAAATCCAAAGAGGAATCAAGCGTGGAGTAGGCTCATAATCGTAAATATGGAAAAAGCGGAGCCCGACTCGCAGGACTTTCCTTCATCCTGTCACGAGAATGGTCTAGATGGTCTATTGTGCCCAAATTATGAAAAATTATTTGCAAGTGCTGAAATAGTCAAGATAAAAAAAAAAAAAAAAAAAACTGAGGAAATCATAATAGTCAAATGATTCTTAAGTTGATAACCTTGGGGAGCGTAGAAAAGTATTTTAACTCCATGTCTACCCGCACAGTATATACAAATTAGCGGCCAGAACAAGCTAAAGAGGAATAAAAATCATGTAAGGCCGGCATTGGAGAAAAAAATATAGAATGAACTTCTTATTTTGCCATATTTTTTTAGTGCCCATCTTAAAGAAGAAACCCAAAAACTTTAGGCTTCTACTAAAAGAGTCCCCAGTCCCATGATTAAAAAAAACCAAAAAAAAAAATCGCTTGCAGCATTCTTTTTCCCTCATTTTATAAAATATATTTTTTACCGATACGTATACATGACCAAGTAATGCATAACAAGCAAATTGATCATCTGGCAAGCCAATATACATATTTAAGTAGATCAATATACATCTTCTGAAATATATATGAACCAGTACACAGTACACGGCTGGATGATACATACCTAGCAAATTAGCCATTTAATAACCCAATACACCTCTCCAGATAAATTGATACACCATTTTTAAAACATCATATTCACTAATATACACTATATGACTGATGATACATGTTCAACTTTCTGATATATACTGCAAGCTTATTTGATATACATCCGGCAGTAAAAAGGAGAAAAAAATTCGAGAGGAGAAAAAAAAGTCTCATGAATGAGCTAGACAACTTGATAAGGAAGAAAATAAACAAAGATGCTTGACGAGAAAAAAAATATAAATAATCTCTCTTCATGGATAATTTTTCTTGACACATGTAATTTGTTTTTTTTTAATTATGAAATTAATGTACTCCATTAATAGAAGTTCCGTCCCCAACTGGCAATTTTTGTTCGCTAAAGAGTATTTAACTCCATCCCTACCTCATGCTCAAGATCGACACTAGCACCATGAAGAGAGTCATTTATTATCCATAATGACCACATCACATGAACACTGGATCCCCTACAATTAATACAATTATTGTGAACATAGTAGTAGTAGTTCCCTGAACCGCTTCAAATTTTTTGTGTTAGCTTCTCATATTAGGGACACGAGAAAAAGATTATTTCAAAATATGCGCTTTACAAGAGCGAAAATATTATAGGCACAATATTGGTCTTTTTCACAAGAACATCTTGCCCAATCCGGTCAATGACTTAATTCTTTACAAGAACATCTTGCACAATATTATAGGCACATTTTTTTTGAACTGCTTCAATTCTGAGAATATACGTATACAGAAACAACCGAAAACTGGGGGTTCTTCAATCCAGCACTCTTTACCGCCTAAAATTTCACTGTTACTAGACACTAAGTGTCAAAGAGACAGCACTTGAAAGCTTGAACTTCCGAGGCTTTTTGGAGTTCAATGGCTGAAACAAAAACTCGGTATTTGGCTTCACTGCAACCTCATCCCATTCTGAAGCTGAAGCCCCTTCACTTCGATAATCACGGTGTGAATACAAGAGCTGGATTCTTGATCTACCTGCATTCATATTGCAATATAACTTAAAGATGGTAAAAGCAACAATAATACTAGTCCACAATTCTCCACCAACGTACTATTAAAATTTGATAACTGTTCTCTATATTTAAATTTGTGATTTGATTAGCACATTGACATCAATAATATGTGATTCTTCTAATGAAATACTCTAGTAACGCTATCTTTACAGGCGCTTCAACTTATCTCGAGGGCTAAGGTTGTGGTTGGATCATCATTCCTTGATCCAGTTATTTATGACATATACAAACTTCTTGTTGAATGTCATGAAATGATTGAGGGTGCCAACTAGCTTAGTATAAAATCACTGGGTGTGGATACTGTTAACTAGGTTCGAATGCCACCTTCACCCAATTTTGGCCACGCTTGCTCTTGTCCTTCTTGCAAGAAGAAGAAAATGAAAAAGGGGGCAGCAGGGGAAGGGTGGAGAGAGAGGGGGTGCGAGAGGAGAGAGTCATGGAGTGATTTTCTCAACGTTATATTTGCTTAATGTGAAAGTACCTACAGAAGTAAACTTAACCATCCTTATCCATTCAATCTAGAAGACAACATATCATAATTTATGATCCATGGTGATATTAAAATTATGACCAATGTAAGAAGGTAAGAGCATTTTCCACAAATAGTTTTCACTAAATTTAATTTACACCAGTTTGGACTTGTCCCTAAAAGACCAAAATGGAGGCTCTCTTTTTGCTTAAACAAAAGATCGCAAAATACAGAAAAAGAGAAAAGTATACATATGCTCTTTATTAATTTAGAGAAAGCTTATGATAGGGTACTCAGTGGACTTTAGGAAGGAAGGATATACATAAACGGTATATTAAAATAATTGAGAGCATGTATGTTGAGGTATTAAAAAGTGATTGTGCTACAAGTTTTCTTCCGGTCACAATAGGCTTATATCAAGGATTGATGCTAAGCTTATATCTTTTTGTATTAATTATGGATGAACTCATATCTAATATTCAAGAAAATGTACCATGATGTACGTTATTTGCGCATGATTTAGTATTAATTGGTGAAAATAAAACTAGATTAAATATTAAATGGAATCATGAAAAAAAAATTTAGAGGACAAAGGCTTAAAAATTAGTATAACAAAGATAAAGTACATGAAATACAAATTTAATGAGAACGAAATGAACATGTAATATCAATTAAGATTGATGGATAAGAGATACCATAGAGTGACCAAGTTCGTTATTTAGGATTTAATAGACAAAATAATGGAGAGATAGATGAAAATATATGTAACAGAGTTGGAGTTAGTTGGGTAAAATATAGATGTACCCTAATATTATATGATAGGTGCATTCCTTGAATACTTAAGTGAGAATTTTATAGAACAACAATAAGACTTGCAATGTTGTATGGCTAAGAGTGACAGAAATGAGAAAATCAAAATAGATGTGTAGTCAAACTAGAAAAATAGATTAACAAATGAATATATTAAAGGAGTTATAGGAGTTGCACATATTAAGGACAAAGAAATAGAAAATAGATCAAGATAGTATGGACATACAACTCAACTCAACTAAGTTGTAATCCTAAACTAGTCGGGGCGGGCTACATGAATCCTTTTCCTTATTCCGCGAGAGGTTCTTACTTTGTGTTGAAGGTTGTGAGAAAAGAAGAGGAAGACCTAAATTAAAATGGCTGGAGTTTGCAAGGAATGATATGAAGAGACCTAGAATAATAACCAAGATGGCCTTAGATAGGAATACTTGGCAAATGAAGAACCATAAAACCGATCCTAAATAGTTCAGAAAAAAAGTTGGATGACTATAATTTTATGTTACATGCTTGTAAGAAAGTTTTGGTGTGATGCCACATCAAACTCTTTTCAGCTGCACACAACTATTCAATTCAAGGATGCAAATTAACACCATTGAAACATAATAATAATTTCATTTACCTTCTGCTTGTGAGGTAACCATTCATCAAACCATTGAAAACTCAAGGTGTTAAAGGTGAGGCTAAAAGTATCAAATATCATCACAATTCTCGTCAAAGGCATGCATAGACTCTTTTCAGCTGTGCACTACTATTCAACACAAGGATGCAAATTAACATCATCGAAACATAATAAAAATTTCATATACCTAGTCTTCTGCTTGTGAAGTAACCATTCTCCAAACCTTTGAAAACTCAAGGTGTTAAAGGCGAGGCTCAAAGTATCAGATATCATCACAATTCTGGTCAAAGAATACATGCTATGTGTCCCTTGTAAAGCTATGTCAAAGCTAGACATGCACTGAAAGAAGAGGTAAAGAAGATTGCGGAAAGTTGTACAACCTAGTCACAATTCCATTTACCTAGTATTCGACCTGTGAAAGCAACATTTCCTCTAAGGTGTTAAAAGACAAAGGCTTAAAGTTTACAATATTATTGTAATTCAGCTAAAGGGCTGCATGGTATACATACCCTACAACATCTTGCCAAGGATAAACATGTACCGAAAGAAAGAATTAAACAACATTGCAGAAATACGCATCACAAAAAGATTAAGATGTGCTAGGATCCCCATATTATTCTCAGTTCTCCAACGTGTTTTATAACTAACATAATTAAAATACTATCTTGCACACCGTTAAAGACACTTGTTGACTGCTGCTTAAAATGCATTAAATGCCATCATCTTAGCCTACCACACAAACTGACATGAGATATTATTTACTGTAATAGAAAGTAAGGATGCTTTGGAGATAGAAAATAATACATGAAATTTAATTAAATGATATATTTGATGTAGTTATTGAGTAACCAATTGACCCCAAAAGCTTGAGCTGATAGGAAAAGGGTCAACAATGTATATCACAATGCATATCAGGCTTGACATACCCTCACGTGTGACCCGGACCATGCACGTGAAGGGATGTTAATGACTGAAATGAGTTAAGACAATAACAAGGATAACTAAATAAATAATTAGCATGGAGAGGATTTGAATTGATGACCTCCAGCAAATCTGAGCTTTGATAGCATATTTAGTAATCAATTGAACCCAAAAGCTTAAACTGAAAAAGAAAGGATCAACAATATATCAGGATTAACACTAGGCCCATGAGAATAGCCCTGTTCAGCTCTGGATACCAAAGCCCCATGAGTTTCACAGGCCCGAGCAAGTTAAACATTAAATGTTAACCAACTTCTAAAGCCAGCCTAGCAACAACTGTTGGGCCTCGAGGTAGCTTTCTTTAGCAGTGACCTAGTTAAGTGTTCAATGCAAAGTTCTCATTATATAGACCAAAAGCTATTAACCAAATAAACCCATATTATCCTAATGTTGTGTACTTTTCAAAAATTAAATCATGTTTGTCTCTAAAATCAAATTGTACTAGGAAAATGAAGCATGTCATGGGGGGCACAATAGCTCCAGATCCTCTAGGTATTCTAAAAGTACCCAAAGGACAACCTATCATGAAAGGCCATTGGATGACTTAGGTAAAATGAGATCCATTAACAGTGACAACCCACAGGTTGCAATAAGTTTTTGCATACATTTCTACCCTCATTTCATCATGGTTTCTAATTGACATGTAATACTATATATGTCTGTGGTTTGCCCTCCCATGTATCTAATGATGAGTCAAATCCAACGTCCCATGGATACTGATGATTCTTATGGTCAACAGTTACAAAACCTTATGACTAGTATATGCTTAATAGATATGCATAGCCTAAACCAGCTATGTCTGTTGCTATCATGAAGTAAGTGTTGCTGTACTTAATAGATGGTAGTTCTACTGTTCAGTTACAGAACTAGTGATATTAAGAAATTCCCACAATACTGATGAGCGCACGGACTATGTATTCTTTATGAGAAACATATTCATACCTCCGACTATGAATTTAAAGATTGTCTGTATTGATAACTTGTTATAATAGTTTCATACCATGAGCACATGTTGAATATCAATTAGTAAAGGTTGTGACAATAATTAATGACACTGGATTTCTCTGGATAAGTTTAAAATTAACTTTATATGTAACACATTATACATTATATCAAGTAGTTAATATTGGTGTGAGTTAAAAGGAAATTAAACAAGAAATTGTATGTTTTGGAAAATATATGAATATGCTTGTGGGAGTGCATTTGAACTGACATAGTACAACATGGATGTGCACATTGCTGGGTCTTGTTTGGCATGGGGAAGGTACACAATGTTTTAAAAAAAAAATTCATAACAGGTAGAAATGCCGACAATTTCTAGTGAAAATTTTAATGACTTATTCTTACTACTGTTTTTTTTTTTTTTGCATTTTATGTATGCCTGATTTTTGAGACCAAAGAGTATAGATTATGCTTGTCAATTATGGTCACATATGCCTCCTAACTGCTTGATAATCTAGTTCTTTATATAAATATAATGGCCTGAAAGATGGTTGAGAAATTACCAAACCCTAACATTGATGGCTTTTGGATGATGAATCGACTAACTTTTGATCTCTTCAAATTTCTCAAAGCTTGCATGTCATCTTGATTTCCTTTAAATTCAATGAACTCGCCAAGAATGTTTCTGTCACCTTTAAGTTCTAAGCTGCACAATACATGGAATACAATCTAATTAATTTGTTTCCTCCATACATGGCATTGGCAGATAGAAATAACCAGATGTATATGGAGTTAAGCTATTTGCCAACAGGAAGAGAAATGAAACTAAGATGAGACATTTAAAATTTCCAAATGCTCAAAACAAATAAAAACATCAGATACAAATGCACCTGCAGTAGCACATTTAATACATACATGGACTATCTTCCCATACAAATATATAAGTAAATCAATAATAATGAACAATAAATTAGGTAATTTATGACCAGACGTCCATTTGGACAGTATAACAAATAAAATATTTTGATGCTTACCATTCCTCAAAACACATTAATCTCTAAGATAATGTCAAGTCCCACTGTTATTTTTCAATGATTAATAATTTTTTGGTGAGGAAATGACAAATTTATTTGATCGATCATATAACAAGGACTTCTAGAACCAAAAAAAAAGAAAGAAAGAATAGTTGAACAATCTCTGATGGCTAAATACATTGATGACTTGTGGGGACTTTGTTGTCAGATACAATTAAGTTATAAAATAAGATTGAATCAGATTGGGAATAAAGCAAGAAATCCTATATGTCTTGTTGTTTGTAAGCAATTTTAAAATAAGTTTCATAGATATGATTTCTCTTTGGTCGCAAAATTTGCTGAGCAAGAAAGATATGAAGCTTTCATATTTTAAAGCCTGAAATCTTATGAGATGAGGTGAGATATCTGAGAATGTTCGAGAAGAATAAGCTATAAATAACTATAGAGTTATTAAAACCTCTAAGTAAAGAAATTTGAGTACAAGATTCCTAGTTAGGTTAAAAATTTGCCCGTTTTACTGTAACTGACTTCTTTACCTAGATGAAAGATGCACAGAAAACTGTCTTTCTGAGTACGATGATGCCGGCCATCTAAAAAGGAAAAAAATCTACTACAATTGATCTTTAGTTATAAACATTTTGTCACATCTTAACTTATTTTAGTATTAGCATAGATGGAAAAATTCCTACAACAAGCTCATTGCATTTTCAGTCAGGGGCTTGGAGCATTGGACATATCGTGGCTGTGGGTTCAAGGTTTTGAAAACCCAAATCAATAAGTCTTGCAAAACATATTTCTAGGGGTTCTATTATTGTAGTTCACCATGTTCTTGAGAGTGAAATAATAAATAACCAATTTACTTCATAGTACTAATCTCAACTTCGAATTTCGTATAGATTTACTCCAATGTGGAGTAAGTTCTCAAGAAAAAGAACAATCCAGCCTTTACTAACATTCAATCCAACCCATTTTCTTAAGAAGATGGGTACCTAATGGCTGGACCACTAAGCTAGTGACAACGATACATGGGTATGAAGTAATTTTATGTAAATCACCGTTGTTTCTATGTGAAGCACATCTAAAACGATCATGTATCTCGTGTTCATTTAGTTAATCAGTTTTTCTGGATATCTTATGCAAATCAGGGTGGGCTGTTATCAGTGAAATCAGTTGCTGTTTCCACTACCTAAAGCCCTCATCTTTGACAATGATCAAATTGGCAGACCCAAATCCTTTCTGTCTCAACAGTTTAAATTGATATGTTCCAATCTGCACACATTCATAAATTCCTAACATTCATAGATTAACATAAATACTGCAGGCACACTTTTTTATGCAACCTTTATGCACTGGCATGCTAGCATGAGAGCAGCAGCAGTCTCCAAAGCGAAGTGGTTTCCATACTTTGACCATTTCTTCTAATCACATGGTGTCCCGTCAGCACATTAAGGAACTGTGCGTGGGCAGGATCTCTCATTACAAATAGATGCAGTCAGAGGAATTGAAGAAGTAATATCACATTGACACACTGACATAAATTCTAATGCTCAAATGTGAAATATAACTATTAAATATAACAATTAAAACAGATAATTAGCTAGAATGCATCAATCCAAGAGAAAAGCAGAATAAGCATCACGATACCCAGCAAAATGCATCTCCAAGCTCCTTTTACAACATTAACAGAAATAGAAAATGGATCGGGCATGTCATTAGGAACGTACCGATCCCACATTGGTGATGTACTGAGAATAAAACTAAGTTTCTGATATGACCCATCCTGCATTTCACCCTTGCTTCCATGAAATGCATCTTTAATCCAGCTGGTAACTCCACCTTTCCATTCTGGCTTGAGCTCTCTCCATTTGTCAAAAGAAATAACCTCCGGTTGAAAAGCAATAGAATAGGTAGGCCTACAGAATTAACACAACACGAAGCATGAGCTTGAGTAAATTAAAGGATAATATATAAGAGCAACTATTAACTTATAATTGACTTAATAATGGAGAAAATGTATAGCCAAGTAAATTTATTTAATTTTTATACCTAATTCTCTCAGTTTTAAGTCATACAATCATACATTATTGAGAAGCCATAAACCTAAGCAGCTTGGTCACCAAGCACACATACAATTCAAGAGTTCAACCGCACTCCACACCCCCTCCCACAACCCAAAAAAATCTAAGCTCTAAAAGACCCAATTACCAAAAAATTACAACTGTGTACATCAAGTCATATCCATATCATAAGCATTCAATATCACACCAACCCTAGCAGGGTCTTTAAAACATTTTACCCACATCTCATGGTTCCCCCGAAAGACACAAAACTGGTCAAACTTTGCAATATAAAATGACAGTTAAAGTTAACAGATTGGAACTTGCAAGACAAAAACTCTAAACTAGATTTGGGTTTAAAAAAGGTGCCTGAACAATTAAAGTGCAGAGAAAGGGGCAACCTTGCACATATATGCAATAATACACTTCTGTAATATTTGTAAAGGTTATAAGGGGAATGCTTAAATACAGTTGTTAATGGTCATTTTGACCTGATAAATTGAGAATATGTAGTCAATAAAAGCTCATTAGAATAGAAAAGTAAGAGCTGCAGAGTGTGCACATAAAACCATAGGTTGTTACACTAGTTTTGAATATTTGGGCACCATATGACATAAAAAAATCTTTCTTCATGAAGCATATCATGTAAAAAATTCCAGCTCCACTCAAATGGCAGAACCATTTAAAAAGATACATGTGGAAAAGAGAAATTACACATGTGATGCCATAACAATAATAGTGCTGATACATGTTCACCCACACCTGCAGTTTGGATTTGGCAGCACTATTCTGCCAATTATGTGCCCCTTGGGCAAAGGTACCCCCCTTTGTTCCAAGTACAATTGAAGAATTCCAACTTGTCTGCTGATTTCAAGCATCTGAAATACAGAGTTATTTTACACTGAATCAACAAGAGCATAAAAGAAAGCTTAATCAAAGAACAGCAATTTGTATTCTAATTTCCAACACCTGAAAGACTTACAAACATGTAAAATCAACCATGACCATGTGAAGGATGCAAGGTTCTTACCATTTCAATAATTTTGTTTCATATCATCGGAAACTAAAATATTACAATGTTTAGGGAGCAATATAGAAGTTGAAAAAGCATCAAGAAAAAAAACAAGTATGTTGCAAACATTTTGATTCTTCTTCAATTCTTAGCATTAAAAGAAGCTAAGAAATGGCAAATATTGCTTTTCAAGGTTTGAGGTTTATCAGTTTTAGATCCAAACAAATATAACTTATTCGTTCCATTGATTAAAAGGCCTGAAAATTTCATAAAGGCTATTTTGTTTATCTGGTGATTTTTCTTTTAATTCAGTTAGTTACTTGGTAATTTTTGTAAGCAAAAAATGCAAGGATGAAAAGAAATAAATGGAAATAATTGATATATTGCTAACCGTACAAAGGTTGTTCAATTAAGTATGGTTGCAATAAAGCTTGATCTAGATGGATTTCAAAAAGCAATTGAAATTTAGTCGACCAAAGACTTTGCAGTAGCTGCACTACCTTAGATAGGCGCCATTTATCTGATAAGAGAGACAAAATGGTAAAGCTGAAGATGCCATTTAACATAGATGGTTGATTATAGGTTGGTAGTCCTTCATAGCAAGAATCTCAAACTATGAAATAGTTCCTTATAATTATGTGAGATAAAAAGGTTGAAAAGCATCTGAGATGGTAGTGGCATTTTCAACAAATATCTGAGAAGGAACCAGCAAGGATAGAGCTTAGTTTTATAAAAAAAAAATAGAAAAAAAAAGGACGAGTTGAAATAATATCGATGGAACTTGTGCAAAAGGAGTTGTGAATAGCTCATGCAGATGGAGAATGATGCATTTTAATGAATGAATGGCAAAGGAGTATCAGGTAGTGGATTATGATAGTTGGGACAAGGATGGTCATGGACTACGAAGTTATTCTTACTTTTTTTTTTTACATTGCACTTGGATTTTGCAATTATGAGGGGAATGGAAATGTAATTATTCATCTGTTGCCTTGTCATCCATCCCCACTCTAAAGTTTAGAGATGTTTTACCAATAACCATGCAACATAGTGTACAACTTAAAAGCCTCTTCAACTATTGCCAAGAATTCGTTGGCTGGTCTGTTACCAATCGGTTCCCAAATGTATATACCATATATTCTTTTCAAAAACAAAAATAAAAGGCATATACCACATAGATTTGTTTCCAGCTTTATATACTGCCATCACATGCAGCCAGCAACCTTATGACTGTCGTCGACATAGATGTAGAAAATGTTTTCAATAGAATTGTACAATTATATGAATAGAGTTAATTTCTATTAGCGAAGCAAGTGCATGGGAAAAAGTGAGAGCGAATATGGATATCCTCCAGTAGCTCTAAATTCCAAAATAATACGCATTGAAATCTTCACCTCGTCACATGACACTTGAAGTATCCATTCATATTTCAATTGAAGTTTGTTGCATAACTCTTGTAAAATCTAACAGAATTAGCCATAAGAATCAAAGAACTACAACAGATGAGGTAAAAATTCAAGAACACGTAACACGTACAGGATCCAGATGGGTTTCCGGCTTATGTTTCTTGTCACCGGTACAAACCCAGCTCCCATCCTTTCCAACCTCCACGAACCCAAAAAAGTTCCTCACTGCCACCACCATCACTTCCCTGCAACCATAAAATTAGTCTCTTTCCTCCCTCCACCAAAGAAATTACAAGTTATAAATTGCAATAAAGAGCAAGAACTAGCCTTTTGGTGACAAGAACTACATCAACATGCTGCCGGACGCCGGTGTCAGGATCGGGAATTCGAAGCCCAACGAATGTCTTCCCACCATAAAGCCTCTCCAACCTGGGAGAAATAAAAGATCAAATGAGCTATGCAGCTATTTTAGGGTTAGGGTTTCGAAGGGGGGGGCGAGCGATAGGGATTTGGGGACCTTTTGGCGACGGCGAAGCTCGCGTCGGAGTCGGAGCTATCGACGTCCGGGACGGCGTCGTCGCCGTAGAAGACTCGCCGGAGAAGCTTGTAAACAACCAGACCGCAGACGATCTCCACCCACATGGCGATCGCCGACTCTCCCTACAGATCTTTTTGGATTCCGGTTCGATCGTTTAATGATGCCGAGGAGTGGGAAGTGAATCTCGGAGACGAGCAACCGAACATATTCTTTTGGTTGCGAGAAAATATTGGAACAAGTGAGATCAGCTCTGACGTAGCGAGGAAGATTAGGGGCCGAGACATGCTCAAGACTTAAGAGGGAAGAAAGCGAAGCGAGAGTACTTGGGCCTTGTCCAAGAAGATAGAAAGGCCCGCATCCGAACCGCGTCCGAGCACCGGGCTAGCGCTGCAACTTACAATAATTTGAAAATAATTATAATATTATCAATTGAAATAATTTTAGTAATTATAAGATTTTTTTATTAAGTAACTTTTGTGTACTCAATCGTTACCTCAAATATGTCAAAGAATTGAAAATATCAAATTTAATTAGACCCATCCGAAGCTCGGCTAAAAATAAATATAGCTTAGACCTGAGATTAGGCCTATAATCGGCTCTGATGGGCCCTTCGTAGTTTAAATATCGTACCCTCAGCGGCCCAAAAAAACAGATTAAGACTTAAAGATATGCATTGAGATCCTGAGCAAGTGTATATAAAATATATATTTTTTAATTTTGATTTATATTTGAATTTAATAATTATCTTATTTGAATATTTATGAGGATGAGAATGATGATGGTATTTAGAGGCTGAAGCGGTAGTATAGCTTGCAATGTTAGTTTGGATTGACGGATTCCTCCAAAGAGAGGTGATGTTTGATGTTGCTGTTGGTGTTGAATGTGGCCACTAAAAATGTTAATTTATTGGAGCTGGAAATTCATCAAGAAGATTTTAGGGGAGTCTTTTTGATAAAATTTTAGTTAGAACGATTTTTTTTTTTTTTTTGGCTGGAGCTATGAATGTGATTGATTTGTTCCATCAAGGTGACCAAGTTATTACAAAATTTATTTAGGATGCATATGACGATACAATTTCAATTACCAGAAGACCACAACTGACTCCAACTAGGTTTCCTAAATTTGGATACTATATAAGCTTTCCTGGTTCCATAAAACCCTTAACCTGTTCTACTTTGAGTTGGGCATCAATCCACTGTCTGAAATCCTTGATGTAACTCTATAACATCGAGCAATGATACAATTTGCTGCTACAAATTTTGTGACATGTCAGTCATTTGGATGTGAGATTTGTCAAAGAATTTCCGAGACCATAAGACCATAGTGCATTCGAAAACGCATAAAAGAAACAAATTTGCTACTCAGATTGCCTTTTCTGTCCCCTTGCTTCCACTAGGATCCTAATCCTCATGAAAAATAAAAGAAAATGAAGTGTATATTTGGTCTTTAAGGTTTTCACATTAAAAAAGTAGAAGGGATTGTGGGCGTGGGCTGTGAATGGAAGCAGGCTGGAAGGGCCCAAGGGGCCGTGAATACTTACTGGGCTGATTTTTTTGGGCCACACTGACATTGTTTTTTATACATGTATGCGACCAACAACAAGAGCTCTTTTTGTACGAATTTTTTTTGGTTAGGAGGAGGCGAGGAGGTTAATGGAACGAAGGTCTATGGATTGCTACAACCGCCAGAAGACTTGGGCAGCAAGCGAGCATCTTAAACCAATGGTTAATTTGATGCAAGTGTGACAGACCTATCAAATTATATTAGCTTATTCTAGAGAGTCCATATGCCTAGTCCATTTGGCAGTGTAAGCCAAGAAGTTAAAGTTTAGCCAAATAATATTCTTAAATATTTGATAATTGGTATACATTTATAAATGTGAAATATGTCTTTCATTTTTTTTTACACCATTATTTATAATTCATTCATGTATTTTTTAGAAATTAGTCGTAGTTAAATAAAACATAAGAAAAGTTGTATAAATCTGTACAAAGTCATGTAATAGAGAATGAATAGAGAGAACTACGAATCGAGTTGTTTAAGTTATTTATCTTTAAATCTGGTGATGAATTTCTCAGGATATCTTCTATTTTCTTCTTTTCTACATCATTTTTTTTTCTTTTTTGCTTAATCCCTACTATTTCTGATATTATGATACTGATCATTTCTCCACACATGCACTTGATTCTTCTCCAAAATAATTAAATAAAATAATTTATCTTGGTTAAAAAAAATGGCAACAATATCTAGGGGTGCCCGACATTTGTTTCAAAGTCAAGTAACACGCCCCACCGGGCATAGCTAAAGTATTTAGGGTTTCGAGTCCCATCAAGGTGCTTTGTGATTGGCATTTTGGACCTAATGAGCTTGATGTCGAGGCTTGTAACTTGCGAGTAATTTGCATTGAGGCTAGGCTTGTTGGTTACAAAGCTTATGAATTAGCAATACATTTTCGATTCAACCTACGATCAGAACTTTAATTTAGGAAATATTTGGACCAGCTCCGGCACACCTATTGGGTTGGTTCTATGGGATGGAATTAGAAGTAGAGGCTGAAGGAGGAGAGCTGTGACGGTGATAAAGAGAGGGCCAAGGTAGGAGGGAGGAGAAGGATGATCTATACACATCTAGTATGAATATATCTAATAAAATTAAAAAATAAAATTATCATAAAATCAAATAGGAACGGACGCAATATCCATCCAAGAAGATTCCTTTGTTCCAACCTTCCCTTCTGGTTCAACGTTATGGATGATCACATCACCCAAATCACCATCTCCCATGTAGGATAGCCGTTAGCTGAGTTATTTGTCACATGCCATGACAGCTTTTTGACCTCTTCTCTAAACCCAGAGAATCCTTTTTCTAATGATGGTCTCCGTAAGTTAAGATTCGCAAACAGATTAAAAGACGCGTGATGCACGAGTCGGACCTGTCTACTGTTACCCTGGGTTTGGCATCATTCAAAGAGGATCAGATGAGCCGCATGATTCACCGAACATCTTAGCTTCACCAACACAAAATGACAAGTGTTTCCTTTACATTCCTTATTTTCTTATCAATAGGGAAAACGTTGAAATTAACAATATGGAGCACCGAAAGTTGCCGAATGTGAATGCCACCAACTCGTCGAGAATACAAGGTATAATATACCAAGCAATGCAGCATGCATAAGATATCCCATGCACCACGTAGCACCAAACATACTCCTTTCAGCTATTCTTTATTCAGCAAGCTCAGCAAGTGAGCCATCCTAAATTACATGGGGGACGCAGATTTTCTTTACAAGAAAAAAAATGGAGGAAAAGCTTGTCAGGAGTAAACTGCCAAATCTAAAAACTTGTTTGATTTGCAAAAAAAATATTTTTAAATTAAATTATTTCTTCTAAAAACTTGATGTCTGAAAAAATAATTTTTATATGTTTCGATGATTAATATATATATATATATATATATATTATATCTTTAATTAAAAAAATAATTTATTCTATCTAAAAACTTAAAATTATTTTTTGAAAAAAATTACCTTAATTTTTAATTGGTGGGAGCCGAATATAAATCAGGCAACAAGCCATCATCTCTTTCCCCCTCAACAAGTGACCCAGTAAAGCATAAACTGACTCATGCTCGCAAGTGGGTGGTTGCATGCTCGGAATGAATACAAGACTGCGTAAAATTAGGGCTGTTAATGAGCCGAGTTGCTCGGGCTCGGCTTGATAAAAGTTCGGCTCGGGCTCGGCTCGTTAGTCAAAAGAGTCCGAGCCCGAGCCTGAGCTCGAGCCAAAGCAGTTCACGAGCCCAAACAAACTCTAGTCTCCCACCGAAAGATCTTATTTCAGCACCATAATTCATAAAAATCTGACCACATAGAAAAAAATAGCCTGTTATCGAGCTCTTAATCGAGCTCGGGCTCGTTCTAGAGCTCGTAATTGAAACGGACTTTACGAGCTCAAGTCCGAGCCTTTGCTTTGCTAAGTAAGCTCGAGCCCGAGTCCAATATAAAGCTCGTTACCGAGTCCGAGCCCGTGCTTATGTGAAATAAGCTGAGCCAAGCTCTTCCAAGCCCGAGTTTAATAGCCAAAATGGGTGGCCTTGGAAGTGGAGTGATGCGCTGGATTCCTGACGAAGCAACACACTCACCCTAGCTTTATGTAAGGTAAAGTCCCCCTCAGTCCACGTCAATTTGAAAGTAAAGATGCCATGGAGATCTGACACATCATGCAGTGGAGCGGAAATTGCTCTGAATTCTTTAAAGGACGCAGCTGATCTGTGTTTCTCGATGCAACTAAAGTAACAGCTAGTTAAAGGCCAGATTCAGGAGGAACATGGGAAGCAAGTCTTCTAGGACACACTGCATGAACGATAAAATAGGACACAAAAAGTCTTCAGCATTAGTAATAAACTAAAGAATCGCACATGCAAGCCAATCTCTGACAGTGATCCCGTAACAAGCTCAAGAGTCTGACATCACAACTGACCAAACCCCAACCAAACGATGGCCCACGGCCTCGCAAAGAGGAGGACCATCTGATCCAATACCCACAAAAGGAACCTAAGGGAAGAACCAGGAAATTTCCACCGGGTAAAGCACTGGACCCCACAATCCACCAGGACAAATAAAAGCAGAGAGCGATCTCAGAGACATTCCATGTGGGATCTCGTTCCGTCCACCCTCGCACCTGCACGTCTCTCCGAGCAGCTTCCCACCCACCCTACAAAGACGTCCAAACCCTTCGCGAACAATAATAATAAAAAAAAAGTAACAAAAAAATAAATAAATAGAATCTCTTATTTAGTTGATTTTTTTTATAAAAAATAAAAATTTATATTTTATAAAAAATTATGAAGAATATGAAAAAACTACGAGAATTGAGTTTTTTTTTCAAAAATATTTTTAAGTCATCAAAATTTATTAAGAATTTAATATTTTTTTATATGAATTTTTTTAAAAAATAGATGCTCAGAACCAAACATACCAAAATTAATTTTTAAAACATCATATTTCTATTTTTTAAAAAAATATATTTTAATAAAAATAGAAGGGAAATTCATCACTCCTATGCATTATTCTCGGATGGCCTTAGGAGAAATGGAGGGACCGAGATATGCATGGGTTTCAAAGATTGGAACAAATCGGTTCGGAATATGTTATAAACCTCAATGGAAGGAAAGATGGACCAAATCTTCTTTGGATTGAGAAATCGATTCGCCCGTTGATAACTTATAATCCGGAATGAAATTTCATGTTCGGGATCACCACCCTGTACCAACAGGGCCATACCACGATAACGATTCTAGTAACAGCAAACCAAATACATGTATAAATCTAGAGGAAGTCATGGAAACAATCTATCCAAAGAGCAATCAAGAATAGGAGCCCATGGATCTCTAATTGTATGATGAGCTATATGAGATGCTACCAAGTCAGCAGGTTTATTCCACTCTCTAAAATATATAAGATACATAAAATAAAGACATTGTCTCGAATATCCAGAAGTAGAGGGCGATCATCCGCATTTTGATAAATGCATAATTTGCATTATCATATTATTTTTTGGCTAGTAGAAATCATATATGATGCAAGGAGAATGGGATCGGCTAGATCGTAAGAGAAGAGAAAGAAACCAAGGAATCCGAAGGTGGCGGGCTTCCTGCCCAAGCACAGTCTTGGAGAAGGATTTTCTTTCTATCACAACGCAGGACCTCACCTAAAAAAACTAGCCACAAGGTATTTTTTTGAATCTTTTAATTCTGTATAAGTACTCAAGATCTTATGGGCACACCCATACAATCCTCACATATTCCTACCATTCAAATCTAATCACAAACACCACAATCGGTCCGTGATCAACCTCCATGAATCCGTATTTTAGTATGCCCTAGTTTATATAGACTACAGATCGAGTTCGCTCTGATACTATTTATCATAACAAAAAATCTTATTCAAAAAAACTAGCCGAAATATATTTTTTAGATTTCTTAGTTCTATATAAATATCCAAGATCTTGTGGGCACACCCACACGGATCTTCACACTTTCACTCGATATGGCTGTCCTCACAGTAATGACTGATCTATTCGATGGACTATTTTTTTTTTTTTTAATAATCATTCCAATAAATTGTCAAGTAAACTTTTTTTAGTTATGCGTCTCTAATTTCCCTGTAACCATTCATCCATACATATAAATTTTGTAATAATCGAACGATTTTATATTTCTCGTTTTTTTTTGTATCAAAAAAAAAAAAATCTTCGGGCATTTTATCTGCCCAGTAAATGGTCCCAGGAAGGACTGGAATGGGAAGTGGTGACCGGTGATCAGTAGTCGAGGAGGAAGGCAAAGATACAGTGACCAGTCTACCATTCCATGGCCTCATAGGCCTCGGCCGGTAGTGGGAACTACAAAGATTCCGGATAATTTTAAGTACCAATATATAAGCCCATACTGCCCCTAGCAAGGTCCCACGCCCAGAAGCCTAATACGTGAAGGAGAATGAGACAGTTCTTAGGATAAATAATAAATAAAAAGGGGTGTGGGGCGCTGAGAGAGTTGGCAATTAGCCAGATAGAGAAGCAGTATTCTGGTTGCCGAGGAAGGAGTAGGGAGGAATAATACGTTCCAGGAAAAGCAGTCTATGGTCGAGTACAAGATGTCAGAAAGCCTCACATGACCGACGCTCACGTAAAAAGAACGAGCTCATGAATCAGGGAGGTAGGGAGGGAGGAGAGAACACGTGAAAATGTGATGAGAGACATGGTTTCACGCTTCAAGATACAGCAGAAACTAGACGGATGTGACATTTGGGTGTCATAAACAAAAATCTCAATGCAAACTTAAAGCATCTACATACAACTAATGCACATGAATTTTGAAAAAAATTAGCTTATAAAGAACCTTTGTGACGAATGGATGGTTTTAGGTCAATGCAAGGTGCATGAGATCCAAAGATATAATCTCCAAGGTGGCAGTTTCATTAGGCAAAAGGTTAAACAATGATAACCATCTATCTAATCTTCACCAAAACAACTCAACTGCCTCTAGTTTGGCGAAATATCCATGTCCTAACATGCACCCGGAAGAGTAGGCTTCCTCTCATCCTCCTAGTTGTCTCTCAGTTGTTGCAGTGCCAAAAGTACTATTCTTTTGCGTTTCCTTTGTCTTTCTAACACTTGGTGGTTGAGGTCTTAATATATTCCAATAACAATGATGGCACATGCCAACCTGATTTGATTTCTCAATTGGGAGGAATATTATTACTCAAATTCTTGATGGTGTGCATGTCGAATAAAAGATCAGAAAATACCTTTTTGTCATAAGCCAAAAGCAGGGAAAATAAGAACATTAAAGGCCTAAAGCTCATGCTCATTACAATCATAATATGGCTAAGAAACAAAGAAGCAAATCATCTTCGACACACACTCTATGTTGGTTAAATCTTTAGATGGACACTACATACAACTATTTCAAGCATTTGAAACCATGAAATTGATTGATGATGCCCAAAGCAAAGCAATCCATTAGATCAAACAGAAAAAAGAAAATACCTGTGGCAGGGATGCTCTACTGCTTGTGGCTACTCTTCTTCTTCAGCAGGCTCCCAAATTTCTGCAACAAAGCCTTTTTCTTTTTCAGCTGCTGCTGCTGCTTGGTGGGAGATGTTGCCCCATTGTCCAACTTCTCTGATGGCAATCCATTTGCCTGATCGGCACTAACAACATCCATCTTTGAATCCAACTCATCATCCGACTTAGCCCCATTCTCCCCCTCAGTTGACAAGTCTTTGTCATCCGTGGTCTTGCAGCATTCCTGCATCTTGCCTTCCTCTTCCAGCGGCTCTTTTTCTTCAGCTCTTCCACTCCCATTTTCCTCTTTCAGCTTCTCATCCACCCTACAACATTCCTCAAGTTTCCCTGCTGGAACATCTAACCTGGGTTTCTGAGATCCAGCATTATGAGCATTCTCCACATGAGACTCCGCCATCTTTGGCAGTTGGTCGCACTCTTTTTCACTCTTTGATAGCTCACCATCTACCTCAGGCTTCTTGGTGGTAACCTCTGCAAGCAATGCAGTCAGGTCTTGGACCTTCTCTAAAGCAGCCGCTTCTCGCATCCGAAGGTCATCATTCTCCTGAGTTATATTCTGCAGCTCATTCTCTTTGTCTAGCAGCCTTTCCCTCAACTGTAAGCTCTCAGCCTTTGCTAATTCTGCAGCTCTATTGGCATCAGCTGCCTCAGATTCGGCTTGCCTCAGTTTATCCATTAGCTGGACACCCTCATCCTTGACAGCCAGTATTTCATGCTCTCTGTCTCCAAGAGACTCAACTACCTTATCCATTTCTACTTTGATGGCAATGATTTCCCCTTCTGATGTTTTGATAGAATTCACTAAATTTAGCTCCTTTAAATCCCACTCAGCCCTAGAATTTTTGGCTTCTGTTTTGAGTCTTTCAACAGATTTTCGGAGGCAAACTATCTCATACCTTGCTTCCTCGAGTGTTCTCTCATTACTTTCCTGAGTGTTCTTCAGAGCCAACTTCAATTCCTCTATCTGAGCTTGGGCGTTCTCAACCTCAACTTGTTTTGCCAAAAACCTTTCTCGTGTTTCTCTTGCTTCTGTAGATGCTTCGTGCAATGCAGAAGCCAGGGTTTCCATCTCCTTTTTAACTCTTTCTCCTTCATCTCTAGTAGTCTCGAGCTCAGCAGCAAGCTTATTCCTTTCCTCTGTCAAGCTTTTGATATTTGAAGATGCAACCTTTTCATTGTTCAGAGCCTCCATCTTTTCCTCCTCCATAACTTGAAGCTTAGATTTTAGAACTTCAATCGTCCTCCCCAATTCATTAGCTTCCTGTTGTGCCACATCAAGGTGACGACTTGACTCATCAACATCTGCTTTGTACCTAGCCACCTCAAGCTCCAGGGACTCCACATTTTCTTTCAGAGCAGCAACTTCAACTTGTTTGTCTTGCAACAATGCACTGCCCTCCGCCAGCTGTTTCATCACTAACGCAAGAGAATCCGCTGTGGATTTTTCAGACTGATCAGCTTCCTCCAGCTGAACTTCCAACACCTCCACCTTCCTCCTCCACTCATCCACTACCTGGCCTGCAGCCGCCTCAGCCTTCTTTGCATCAATGACCTCGGTCCTTAGCCCTTCAACTGATGCTTGCATCTCGACCAACTTACTCTCGGCTACCTTTGCTCTCTCAAGTTCAAGCTTTAACACTGAGGCCTCAGATTCCAACTTCTTAAGCAGCTCGGCGGTCTCATTGGTCTTACTCTCTAGCTTGGAATCAAGCAAGGATTTCAGGCGGCTCACTTCATCTGACAGGAGCTCCACTTTCTCTGCATTGATTTCAGCAATCTTCATCGCATCATCAGCATGGTTAAGGGCAGCATTCTTTGCATCATTTGTCATCGACAGTTCTTGTTTCACCTTCTGGAGCTCCTGCGTGGTGGAAACCAGTGATGCAACATCCACAGAATGCCGGTCTCGGACACTTTCAAGCTCCTTCTGCCATTTGTCCTCCCTCTTCTGAGCAGCCTCGATGCCCACCTGCTCCAATTCATCGGCCCGGAACTTCTCAATCTCAGTGGCCTCCTCAGCTCTCTTCTGAGCAACAGCAGCCTCCTTGAGCTTCTCGATTGCCTCATCAGCCAATCTCTTCGCATCCTTCAATTCCTCTACAATTCGGGTCTTCTCCTTCTCCACAGAAGCCAATCGCTCCCTTGCCTTCTTCAAATCCTCTTGAACCACTCCCAGATGTGCTTGCAACTCTGATCCCTTCGACGCTCGTGGTTGTTTCTATAAATTTTAACGCATAAAGAAAAGATCAAATGAGTCTACCATAAAAAGTGAATAATAAGAAGATATGGAGGAGAATTTAACAAAGTTTCAGTCCTCTTACATCAGGAGGGGTCCCGATTTTAGGCGATCGACGCTCAACAGTGGGCTTGGAATCAGCTGATCGCGGCGATCGATCGATGGAAAGGCGTGAATTTTGCTGGGGTGAAGGCGAATCAACCTCCGACTTCACGGATCCTGCCCTGCCCAATTTGCTAACCCTAGGGGTTGCCGGTGTGGTTTTGTTATTCGAAGCTTCAGATAAACCAGATCTGTTTACAAAACCCAAATTTCAGAGCCATTCTGCAAGCAATCTCTAATGCATTGCAGAATAGCTGCAATGTGATGAAATCCAAAGATAGCTCGAGCAGCAAATTAGGAAATCTAAAGTTATATCCATCCAAAAAAGCCAATCTAAACTAGGGGAGGAAAAAGATAAAGCCTAATCTCATAATTCTACAACTGAAAAACCAACAAAACTCGACAAGGAAAAACAGAGTACATAACAGATGTCAAGATACGAAGCTAAGATTAGAAAATCCAGCTCAAATAAACTGGATTCTTACACCCAGATAAAAGCCCATCTCGCATTGGCGATAGAAAAGAAAGGGGAAAAAAAATCTACAAACGGTGTCATCATGAACCGCACACGGCACACCCGGCGCCCACGAAACCCAAAAAAAAAAAAGAAAAAATAAATAAATCAACAACTGAAAAAAGAAAAAGAAAAGGAAAAAACATAATTTGACCAACTGGTCATGGTGAAAGCCAAAGAAAGAACCAAAGCCTATCTCAAACCAAGCTAAGAACGGCAAAAACCAGTCAAATGGTGAAGCCAACTTAAATTTCGCAATCTTCAAAACCTACGGATTTGGAAAGCCGAAATCTTCCACATTAACACCAGATATTAAGGTTAAAAGAAGCAAGAAAAGAAAAAAAAAGGTATCTTGACAAAAGGAAACCAAAAGTACATCACCAGCTCATAATTTTTGGCGCAATCAAACAGAAATCCGACGGGATGAATCAAAATCCAGCGGAAAACTTTTGTCCGAGCCTTTAAAAACATGGAAAAGAAGAAAAAATCGTAGCTTGGCTGCCAAACCCGGAAGAGGCAAAAGAGAGGAGGCGAGATCTCGTAAGAAGAGAGTGCTTACTTAGATTTGGAGGTAAGCATGTCGCCAGACAGAGGAAGAAGGGGAGATTATAAATGCCGACGATGTAAGAGTCTGGTGAGGATGAAGAGCTGAAGAAAGGAGGGCGATTGCCTCAGAAAACAGAGAAAAGATCCCACGAACCCCTGTCTCCTTGAGGAGCAGTAGTAGTGTAATAGCGCAGTTCGGTACCTTTTCTCTCTTTATTTGTAGCTTTTTCTCCCCTTGGGGCTAGAAAAAAGATGAAGTGTTCGATGCGATTTTACCGGAATAGCCTTTCTCAACATTACCCTCCGAAAAAAAAACATAGTAAAGATTAAAAAAGAATGACTTAAAAAATGATCAATTAACGGAAGAGTCTTTGATCCTAGGGATACGACAAACAAAACTAACAAATTGGGCCCGGGCCATGGATGTTGTTGGGCTTAGTTCATCAACCTAAACACGGGTTAGCCCAATTTACACAACGTATAAATTTTAAACTATTTTTCATACAGCTATTTCTTAACTTATTAAACTCTATATAAAAACGATACTATTCTTCTTCGTTTCTAAGGTAATGATTAGGCAAGCTCGATCTCTTGCCGAGAAGCAGTTACTTGCATGGTCAACTTTGATCTTCTTCTTCTCCATCTTTCTTTGTGTACCTTGCTAGAGACTAAAGGCTAATATTAGCCTTTTTAATTATTTATTTTTTTCTTTTTAATTATTTATTTAGAGGTTTAATTTGAATTGTGCTACCACATACTTTGTCATCAGGGACCATGCTGAACAAGCACTTTGAATGACTAATTTTTTTCCAGTTCATTATTCAATCCCTACAACCATATTGTTGTAGTTGGCAAGGCATTCTAACTATTGCTGCCTCTATTATTTCTTAAATTGTGGATTACAAGGATTCATCCATTATTTCTCAAACCAATTATATCTAGAGGCGGCAATAAGTAAGGTCAAGTTGGATTTATGTTGGGTCGAGAAATAAGCTGGATTCATCAGCTTGAAGCTAACTATTTATTAAATATATCAAAAAATCTAAAATAGAATCCAATTCTTTGCTGTAAAAACGCAACCTAATATGCATTACCCATTTTAATGAACAAGTTCAGATAGGTAAACAGTTTAAAAGGTTCCAAACATGTTAAATGGATTTTAAACAATTTCAATAAGTTAAATATATCCTAAATGGATCAAATCATAACCTAATTATTATACAGGCAATATGAGTTCGACCGGTCAGCAGTTTAAACCTAAACTCAACTTATTTTTTAATAGAAGGTTGAGTTGGATAGACCTATTAAGTATCAAGGGCTTACAATGGATTGGATGATAAGTTATGCAATTGACAAATAGGATGATAAAAATAAGATGTATTATATTCAATATTTACTAAAAATGCCATTATTACTGGCATGCATTTTATATATTTTTTAAAAGAACGTGGATATTTCAATCAATAAGTTTATCCAATAAAATTCATTTGGCATTTTTTTTATAATACTAATCACAATATATATGCAAATATACATGACTACTACCAAGATTTTATATATAGGATAATTTTTTGCATATTGAATTATCTATTAGGTCCTAATGTACCTTTCTTATAAAATTATTTAAATCTAAACAAATTCAAGTCATTACATCATATAAATCAATTTATATTTTGATTTTTAAGAATGCCAAATTCTTGGAGGATCATGGAGAATGTCAAATCCCAACTTAAAGAAGAGTATTCCTCTCAAATAGGACTATAGGAGTCAAAGCCCAGGAGTCTTATTATTAT